>SJYA01000584.1:823086-887348 GCA_006410615.1 Neotragus moschatus | reverse complement strand
AACTCAAAGCAAAAACAAAACAAACCAAAAAATAAATAACATGACTAAAAGATGGACATAGGGCCAAGCGGACATTTTTTCAAAGAAGACCGACAAATGGTCAACAGGTATATGAAAACATTCTCAACATCACTAATCAGCACTTGATTTTCAAATGCAAACCCAAGCCACAATGAGATATTACCTCACACCTGTTAGAGTGGCTATTCTTCACAAAAGCAAAAGATAAGTTTTTTTGAGGTCGTAGAGGAAAGAAAACCCTGAACACTGTTGATAGAAGTGAAAATTGGTGCAGCCACTATAGAAAACAGTATGAAAGTTCCTTCAAATATTAAAACTAGAACTCTCATATGACCCATCAATCCCATCCCTGGGTATATTTCTAAAGGAATTGAAATAAGAATCTCAAAGAGATATTTACACTGCCACAATCAATGCAGTACTGTTCACAGTAGCTAAGACACAGAGGGCATGGGAATTCACTCTGTTATTCTTGCCTGGAGAATCCCATGGACAGAGCAGCCTGGTGGGCTACAGTCCTTAGGGCTGAAAAGAGTTGGACACAACTGAAGTGACTGAACACACATGCAAGACACAGAAGCGAGCCATCACTTTGTTGACAAAGGTCTGTATAGTCAAAGCTATGTTTTTTCCAGTAACCGTGTATGGATGTGACAGTTGGACCATAAAGAAAGCTGAGCACCGAATAATTTTTACATTCGAATTGTGGTGCTGGAGAAGACTCTTGAGAGTCCACTGGACTGCAGGGAGATGAAACCAGTCAATCGTAAAAGAAATCAATCCTGAGTATCTATTGGAAGGACTGACACTGAAGCTGAAGCTCCAGTACTTCGGCCACCTGATGTGAAGAGCTGACTCATTAGAAAAGCCCCTGATGCTGAGAAAGACTGAAGTCAGGAGCAGAAGGGGGTGACAGAGGATGAGATGGTTGGATGGCATCACCGACTCAATGGACATGAGTCTGAGCAAACTCCAGGAGATGGTGAAGGACAGGGAAGCCGGGGTGCTGCAGTCCATGGGGTCACAGAGAGTTGGACATGACTTAGTGACTGAACAACAATAACAAAACCCCACAAATGAATGACTGGAAAACAAAATATGATAACGTACACACAATAAAATAATTTTCACCTGAAAAAAAGAAGGCAATCATGCCATTTGTAGCAACATGATTGAACCTGGAGAACAAGTAAAATAAGCCAGACAAAGAAGGACAAATACTTTATATAATCATATTTTATGATTTATATGAGGAATCTAAAATAGTCAATTTCATAGAAGCAGAGAGTGGAATGGTCATTTCAGAGAGTGGACTAACTGGGGAAAAGATGTAAAAGGAAAGTGTGGTGAAAATGTGGTGGAGGTGGTACAGAGATTCAATTCTATAAGGTGAACACCTCCTAAGGAGGTCCACTCGCAGCACAGTACCTACAACACTGTATTGTAGACTTGACATTTGGCTTAGAAGGTATATCTTATTTTTAGGATTCTCATTATGTGCATGTGTTAGTCACTCAGTTGTGTCTGACTCTTTGTGATCCCTGGACTGTAGCCCACCAGGCTCTTCTGTCCATGGGATTCTCCAGGCAAGAATACTGCCTGGGCTGCCATTCCCTTCTCCAGGGGATCTTTCTGATCCAGGGATCAACCCAGGTCTCTTGCATTGCAGGTAGATTCTTTACTGTTTGAGCCACCAGAGAATACGCACACAAAAAATAATGTGAGCTTTTCTGGCTATAGTATCTCAGTTTTGTTTTAATCTGAATTTTTCTAATTTTAGATGAATTTAACATTTCTCATATGTTTTAGGGCTAAAAAAAAACTTGATACTTGATACTGTTTTTTAGTGAAATGTCTCTCAGGTCTTCCCCCCTCCCCTTTTTAAATGTAGCTTTTGATAGCACTATAACTTTTTAACCAAGTAACTATAAAACTATCACATGCATCTGTGTGATACAGATATTTTTGTTATTCTTTCAATTAAAAATAACCTTAGAAAAAGTTTCATCATACTATACTCAGAGAAGTCCATATTTATTTTGAAGAACTTTCTAAGAACATGTGAGATTTGTGGTTGCAAAACTCCATTAATTTCTTCCAATATAAATTCAAATTATAATAAATTTGAATGTATTATATTAAATGCAAATATTTATTACATAATAAATATATAATATACATTATATATTATATTAAATAAATTATAATAAAAGAGCCAAACCACAAACCAAAACAAGTGGATTATAAGATATTGACATATTGAGTATTTTCTTATAAACTTTTGCCAAAAAATAATGTTCAATATATTTATAAAAATATTATTGTGTAACAAATTAGTAGGTGGAAACTGAAGAAAACAGTAGGTAAAGCGAAAGGGTGGTGCAGTACAAATAACAGACTCTAGTGTTAGGGACATTTTAATGGTTGACTCCATGCATATAAATTTGACTTTGCTGTTACAAATATAATAATGTAAAAATCTGTTGGAAGCCGTATATTCTATGTACATTAAGCTATTGCTCTTTGAAAATATATTTGAATTTTTAAAATTTAAATTTCTCTTAGAATGAGTTTATGACAATAATATACATGCAAAAAAAAAAAGTAGCAGACACAATTTCATTGTATATATCTTGCTCCTGTCCTTTAGAGCTGTGTTAGTGACACAGATAAGAAGAAATGGATTCTTTCCTCTAAGTACAGCGTGATAGAAATGCTAGGAAAAATGCAGCACTGCAAAGAGAAACATTTTCAAAGTCTCACTTCCAGTTCACAACCAATAGCTTTGTGAAAGGTTCAAATTGAGAAAATAACAGTCATGTTCGGTCACGATTGCCTCAAGACTCAGAAAAACTTCCAAAGCTCTTTAAAAAGTTAACTTGGAAGACAGAGCCATGACAGAGAATAGAACACAATGGAATATAATTTTCTTAAAAACAAAAACACACACACACAAAACAGCTTCAGGTTGGCAAGACTTTGCTATCAACTTGAAATTTTCATTATGTTTTACAGATGAATATATCTTATGCTTCAAACTGTATTTCTGATAATGTTATTCCTGCTGAACATAAGACAATCTGTGACGGATACTGATTGCTCTAATGATTAGCTGAGAAAGCTTTAAGCAGCTACTGTCTTTGAAAATGAAAAACAAGGGTTGCAGGCTGTTACCTTGAGAACACAGGGTCAGTTCTACCACCTGTCTGTCCCTTTCTGCTTTTTGCCACCCCCTCTGGGTGGCAGTCCTTCCACTCTGGGTTGGTAGTAAGAAGAGAGGCTGTATAATTTCCTACCTACACATCATTTCCTGGAGGTGGCCGAGGCTCCTCAGCATGAGGCGCACCACCAGGGAGGGGAAAACCCTTCTCAGAAACGTGTTCATCTGTAGGGCACCAATCAGAAGTCTTGGCCCTAAAGCGAAGCCACTAATTAGTGTAAACGAGATAGCCGGGGCAGAAAGTAACGTTTAACTTGATTAAGAGGGAAGCGCTGTTGAACTGTGGTGTTGGAGAAGACTCTGGAGAGTCCCTTGGACTGCAAGGAGATCCAACCAATCCATTCTGAAGGAGATTAGCCCTGGGATATCTTTGGAGGGAATGACGCTGAAGCTGAAACTCCAGTACTTTGGCCACCTCATGAGAAGAGTTGGCTTATTGGAAAAGACTCTGATGCTGGGAGGGATTGGAGGCAGGAGAAGGGGACGACAGAGGACGAGATGGCTGGATGGCATCACTAACTCGATGGGCATGAGTCTGAGTGAACTCTGGGAGTTGGTGATGGATAGGGAGGCCTGGTGTGCTGTGATTCATGGGGTCGCAAAGAGTCAGACACGACTGAGCGATTGAACTGAACTGAACTGAAAACAAAACTTGATTGCGGTTCTTCAGCCATACTATTTCTATCAAAATTCTAACAATAAATAAATCTTGTATGGTGAGAACGATATTTGTGGCTGACAATACTCTGAAAGCCATGTTTGTTTACTTAGTGAAGTTGGAAACAGCAGGAAGCAAGACTATCTCTGAAACTGGAAGAGTACTGAGCTTTTGAACTTGGTGAGACTTGAGTGCTCATGGGCAAATCAGTTCCTGGCTGGATTTCCATTTCCTCATCTGCAAATTGGCAGTAACAATACTTGTCCTAGCCTCCTCCAGGGTTGTGTGGAAAAGTCAAGGGATATGAAAATCTCTTGCTGTACAAAAGTAAAAAAAATCAATCATTATCAGCAACACAAAAACGAGTCAAAATTCACACAAATCCTACAATGTTAGGTTTAGATGTTTTAAGAATAGTAATGTCCAACGTGAGTGGAATAGTTTCTATGTGCTGTTCTAAAGACTTTTTGCACGTTATTTACTTAATCCTTTCAGGTAGATGGTACAATTATCCTTATTTTACAGGTTGCATGCTAGGTCACTTCAGTTGTGTCTGACTCTTTACACCCTATGGACTGTAGCCCACCAGGCTCCTCTGCCCATGGGTTTCTCCAGGCAAGAATACTGGACTGGGTTGCCATATCCTTCTCCAGGGGATGTTCCCAACCCCGGGGTTTTACAGGTTAGCAAAGTCAGAAAGATTAAGGAACTTGCTCAAAGTCATAAAATTGGTAACAGCAATAATTTGAATTCAGGTCAGCTGGAGGGTAGAAACCAAGCTCTTACATATATGGCCTCTTCTTAATCAACTCTATATATAGCACACTGCCTTTCTGTCTTTCTAGTTTCTTAATCAACTCCATATTTAGAAACTGTCTATCTAGTTTCTTAATCAACTATATATATATAGAGCACACTGCCTTTCTGCTCTTCTGTTTGTCTATCTAGTTCTTCAGATCAGACCAATGTTTTTGTCCTCTGACGATGTTCTTGTCAGAACATCTATTATAGTCTTATTTAAAAATATATCTTTTCATATTTCTTTGGGGTCTTAGTCTTTTTATTACTTTTACCCTCAAAATGCAGTAAACATTTCATATTTTACAACAACAGAAAAATGATGACTGCATAAATGAGCAAAAACAGTGCATCTGATTTTGAAACATATTATATGTTTCCTCCACACCCCAAAAAGATCAGCTTGCAATCTTGTATTTTGTGGATGATCCTAAAAGCTCTGGACATAGTTCAGTGTCTAGGGCATCATTACACCCCCCAACATACACATACAGTAACGTGATGCTGAGAGGCCATATTCTAGAAATATTGAAGCTCTCTTGAGGGGCCAGTAGAATGCATTTGAACCTTCAGGGTGACACCTAAACTTATGTCAAAGGAATCATACTTTTCTGCAACTCAATTCATGAAAATATCTCCCTAATTGGGTTCCTAGATGAACATAAATATTGAAATAATCAAGTGAAATGAGGAGCTGAAAATATTTCAAAAGGTATGTCAAGGTACAGTGCTACTCTTATTATATGTTTGTAAGTTAGTGACTAAGAAACATTCTCGGTAGGGTATTTGTGACCATGCAGTTTTGTCTGAGAGTCCTGCTGCAAGTGGAATTCTCCCTCTATAGCTCAGCCATATGAAAGTCACTTGCTGGTCATCTTCTTCCAAAAAGAGGGACATTTGTTGTACCACAGGCTAATCTAACCCTAAACCCAAACCCATCCTAAAAATGAAAGGTCAATTTATCTCACTGGCTATCCAGATATAAATGCTGTGTAAGATGAACTCAACTGTTGAGATGACTGCAATTACTTAGTAGTGGGTAGTAAACAGATCTTGCTTATGAATAAGTCACTGAAAAGACCAATTCTAAAGCTGAAGCTCGAATACTTTAGCTATCTGATGTGAATAGCCAACTCATTGGAAAAGACCCTGATGCTGGGAAAGACTGAGGGTGAAAGGAGAAGGGGGCCACAGAGGATGAGATGGTTGGATGGCATCACCAACTCAATGGACACAAGTTTAAGCAAACTCTAGGAGACAGTGAAGGACAGGGAAACCTGGTGCGCTGCAGTTCATGGAGCCACAGAGTTGGACAGGATTTCGTGACTGAACAACAATAAGGATAAGGAATAAACAAAAAAATGGGAAACATTAAAAAAAATCAAACATCCTTTCTCTTTTTGTTAGAATCTATCCAGATGCATGGGCTTCCCTGGTGGCTCAGACAGTAAAGAATCTGCCTGCAATGCAGGAGACGGAGGTTCGATCCCTGGATTGGGACGATCCCCTGGAGAAGGGAATGGCTACCCACTCCAGTATTCTTGCTTGGAGAATGCCACGGACAGAAGAGCCTGGCAGGCTACAGTTCATAGGGTTGCAAAGAGTCAGACACGCCTGAGTGATTTCACTCACTCACTCACTCACATCCAGACACATAATCTGGTTCAGACACTGATGTTTACGTGAAAGACCATCATCACAAGTATGCGTGTCTGCACTGAACTCCTCTCTCTGTACTCCTCTGCTGCTGGGACAGCCTGGGACCCAGTCAGCTGGAGAGCAGGGTACATCCACCATTCACAGTGAGCCAAGTGGCAAACACCAAATTACTGCCTGACATTCGCCTGGTCTACAGTGTCACCAATATGGTGGATAATACCATATTTAAAATATTTTAGGGACCTTCAACTAAGATTCTGGTGCAACAATAAGTCACAGAGTAATAACCTGAGCTGTGCTCATATCCATCACACTGTGTCTCTCTCTGCCTCTTCCCTGAGGGATATTCCTGACCCTCCATCCCCATAGCCAAATCCCAGGATCCGCCAGGAGAGGAAGAGTCTGACAGGATTGAAAGGGACATCTCAGGCTTGCAGTGTCATCTTTCTCTCTGCACTGACATCCCTGCCATGATGCTGAGAGTCAAACCTGCCAGCAGAACTAAGACAAGATGCCCATGCCAGCCACTCTACTGAAACTGAGAAACAACAACGTGGCTCCCTGGAAAGTGTAGAGTCTGGAGTTGTAGAGTCTGACTGTGTACCTCTGGCAAGTTTTCTCACCAGGAACGTGGTGCATGCGTGTGGAGGCGTGTGCTGGTGTGAGAGCCCAAGGCTTTCCAGAAGACATCTGGAACTTGCTGTCTTTGTCAGAGTGAGAGGCCTTAGATGGACAGTGGTCGGATCAGTTTGTCTAAATTTCTGGTCAGACACAGTCTCGTCCCAGGAATGTGAAAGATGGCTTTTAAAGATTTTCTGGAAAGGAGCTTAAACTATCTTTTTCAAGAGAAAACACAGAAATTCGGAAGAAAAGCCTGAGGGGAGAGGTTGAGAGGCCCTCAGAGAGAAGGGAGGACTGTCTTAGAAGCAAGTTATTGGGAAAGATCTAAAGGACGTGAAACCTGCTCAACTGAGAAACTGCTGAAGGACAGAAACAACCTCTTGGCCCCGTGAAATGAACCAGCCCTGAGGAGGGCAGGAGGAGGCAAAAAGGGAGGCCCTGACACACGGCCACTTGAAGGTGTCTCAGACACATGCGGTAACCTCCACCTAGGGAGCTGGGCTGGGTTCTCTTTCGTGCAGTGAAGACAGTCTAGCCTGGACATCCAGCAAAATCAACATTACTGTAGAGTGCCATCCATCCATGCACTCTGGAAATGACTTTGGAATCAGACTAATTCACCCCTCCCCTCAATAGAGAAAAGCCTGGATCTCCTGGTTGAAAATGGTGGGGAAAAAAAAAAAAAAAAGAAACAGTAAAAGATATAATCAAACCCCTTTACTTAGATGGCCAGCAGTAATTATGCAGGCAGTTGGTAATAAGACACATTAATGGAAACAGTACAACCAAGATTGGTCCATTTAAATACATATAGTCTTCATTTTAGCTTCCCTGGTAGCTCAGCTGGTAAAGAATCTGCCTGCAAGGCAGGAGATCCAGGTTCAATTCCTGGGTCAGAAAGATCTGCTGGAAAAGGGATAGGGTACCCACTCCAGTATTCTTGGGCTTCCCTGGTGGCTCAGCTGGTAAAGAACTACCTGCAATTTAGGAGACCTGGGTTCTACTGATCCCCTGGAGAAGGAAATGGCAAATTCTAAGGAGAGGGATTAAGGTGGCTTTAAAACTATAACCAGAGTGGGTTCTATCTTATCTTCACATAAAACAGTTATTCCATGCTAGAAAAATGATGAAAATGATTCTACTCACCTCTCTTCCCTGAGGAATCCCAAGAATTTGGAAGCATTGTGGAATGAAGACATGCCATAGTGTCACAAAGCATTTTAAAAAGAGGTCATTATAATACTTCTGTATTTTGGCATCTAGTTCAGTGATATGTATAAGTTTTGATTATGTCTGTTCAATAAAATCAACTGTATTTTTGTAGCTTAGAAAATAAGTAATACATTTTAATTGTGTTTGGATATATTGTATTTTAACAAGCATGTAGTGGTTACAGGAAGTATTTAACATTATTTACACTTAAAAGTGGAGAAGGCAATGGCACCCCACTCCAGTACTCTTAAAAGACAGAAGAGTTATTATTTTCCTTATTAGTGTAGGAAGATTAAATGTAATTTTTGTGAAATGTAAATTACATGTACCTGTTTAGGTGAAATTGGATAGCCAATCAGAATTTTTTTTTCAATTCAAAAAGGTCTAATACTCTGATGATAATGCCTTTTAACAAAAGACAAAGATAACACATACATACATTTTTATCATATAATCATTTTCATTGTAACACAGCGGTAGTACTAGTCTAGAAAAGCTCCTCCTGGGAATTCATTTCAAATTATTGAAGCAGCTGTTTCTTCAGTTTAAAATAAAATATCCATAACAAGTTCACACATGACAGATGCAAGGTAAAAACTAGATTCCACAGTGTGAGCTAAAAGCAGATGTTTTGAATGATCATATTTATAAGCAGATACAATACATCTTAGCTATCTGTAGCAGGGCTTCATGAATATTCTTTTCTGAGAATTTGCTTAAAATGTACTTCCTATGGCTTCTTATATTTTGAGGACTAGGTTTCATTAAATATAAATATTCTATAAATTCTTCTGTATCTGTTCTTTTCCCTTCTTGCTCATTTCACTTACTTTCTCAAGAATAAAAGGATTGCTGCTGCTGCCGCTAAGTCGTTTCAGTCGTGTCCGACTCTGTGCGACCCCATAGACGGCAGCCCACCAGGCTCCCCCGTCCCTGGGATTCTCCAGGCAAGAACACTGGAGTGGGTTGCCATTTCCTTCTCCAGTGCATGAAAGTGAAAAGTGAAAGTGAAGTCGCTTAGTCGTGTCCTACTCTTAGTGACCCCATGGACTACAGCCTACCAGGCTCCTACGTCCATGGGATTTTCCAGGCAAGAGTGCTGGAGTGGGGTGTCATTGCCTTCTCCAAAAGGATTGCTAGGGCACTGAAATTTATTATATTTACTTAATTTTATACATTTTCTCTACCTAATTCAAAGTAAGAAAACTCCCGTTTTTACAAAAAAATAATCTCATGGCTATTAGAAAGAATGACACTTTTAAATCTCAGAATAAGCAGCTTGCCTGATGAAATACCATTTTATATCTCTACTGAATGTCAATACATAATTAGAACCAGAACTTTCAAAAACTACTAGAAATGCAGGGTTAGTGAAAATTGAAAGAAAAGCTTGATGGTAAAAGTGGAACACTAGCGTTACCAATGATGCCGTAATGAATGTCTTCTGTGTGATTTTGTTATTGTTTACTACTACTTCTCCTTGTACACATCAACTAACATATTTCTAAACTAAAGCCATCAGGATACAGGGAGAAAAGCTGGTGAGTGACCTGGCATCATTAGATGGGGGTCATGTCCCAGCTTTGCTTCTTGCTAGGTGTACACCTTTGGCAGATCTCATAAGCTCTTCCGTGTTCCGCACAGAAAGACAGTTGTCAGGTAACGATACTAAATTATAGACATACACAATTCCTTGGTAACATATAGGAGTTATATTTCCAGGAAAAGCACACATACTCAGTTTACTATAGATAAACGGCCAGGTGTGTATCAAAGGCTACGGACAGGCCACATCTTCAGTGCCATTCCCACTATCACAAAGCATTATGCGTGGCTTTATGTGACAGTTAAAACAAGTCATCACCTCTGCGTGATGCTCTTCATTCTGCTGTAAGACTTCAATGCAGAGCTCCGCTAGATGAAGAACCTCTTCCAGCTTCCTCGCGGGAGTCGCCTGGTTCATGGTCTCTATATTAAAAACAAATCATAATCCTGTTACCTTGAAAATAAAAAGCCAAGAAGATTCTAAAAGATGTAATGATGAGACCAGGGTGTTGAAACAGAATGAGAAAGCATATTTTTGAGAAATAAGAGAGACAAGAAATACAAAGGAATACATTCTTTAAAACAAAACAAAACAAACTCAGTTCACCAGACTGCAGAAAATACTTCACCCACAAAGCAATCACAGGAAACGGCAAGTGCTTTGCCATTTAACATATTAGAACTAACAGGTGCATCAGCATATTAGATGCTCAACTTCTGCAACAAACAAGTTATAATTCTCCTCAAGGTCAGAGACACAAAGAAAAGCAGATACCACAGTCTTTTCCTTCTCTCAGTATTGTATTTTCAATACAATACCATTCTCACCAGATGAGTCATTCCTGGCATTAGCGAAACCCAGGCTCTTTTGCTGCTATTTAAATTTCCAGCCTGAAATGTCTAAGGTTCATGTTGATCTTAAACTGAAGAAGTACAAAGTCACCTAAAACAACTCTGACAGGCTGCAATTAACTGATTTCCTCCCTTCCAACTGGGGAAGGGTGGGGAGCCGTTCTTTAAAGCTGAAGGTTCTTTTCGTATTACAGCAAACTGGTATGAAAAGGCCAGGCCATAAAGAGATTAAGTGCAGCTACCTGGAATTCAGCAACACAGAAGGCAAAGCAGTTGATTTCAGAGAGAAAATGAACTGGCAAAAATTAGAGGTGCCCTGTGTAATGAGATTGTTTCAAAATAGAGCTTTCAATAAGGATATTAAAGATAAATATTGTCTTAGATTTCTGGACTCTCTCTTTGCCCATATATAGAGATTGTAGGGAAGAAAAGGAAAATATTCAGATAAAGAGCTTTTTCTGAGGAATCTAAGGAGTCTTTTTTTGGGGGGGGGGGNCTCTTCCGTGTTCCGCACAGAAAGACAGTTGTCAGGTAACGATACTAAATTATAGACATACACAATTCCTTGGTAACATATAGGAGTTATATTTCCAGGAAAAGCACACATACTCAGTTTACTATAGATAAACGGCCAGGTGTGTATCAAAGGCTACGGACAGGCCACATCTTCAGTGCCATTCCCACTATCACAAAGCATTATGCGTGGCTTTATGTGACAGTTAAAACAAGTCATCACCTCTGCGTGATGCTCTTCATTCTGCTGTAAGACTTCAATGCAGAGCTCCGCTAGATGAAGAACCTCTTCCAGCTTCCTCGCGGGAGTCGCCTGGTTCATGGTCTCTATATTAAAAACAAATCATAATCCTGTTACCTTGAAAATAAAAAGCCAAGAAGATTCTAAAAGATGTAATGATGAGACCAGGGTGTTGAAACAGAATGAGAAAGCATATTTTTGAGAAATAAGAGAGACAAGAAATACAAAGGAATACATTCTTTAAAACAAAACAAAACAAACTCAGTTCACCAGACTGCAGAAAATACTTCACCCACAAAGCAATCACAGGAAACGGCAAGTGCTTTGCCATTTAACATATTAGAACTAACAGGTGCATCAGCATATTAGATGCTCAACTTCTGCAACAAACAAGTTATAATTCTCCTCAAGGTCAGAGACACAAAGAAAAGCAGATACCACAGTCTTTTCCTTCTCTCAGTATTGTATTTTCAATACAATACCATTCTCACCAGATGAGTCATTCCTGGCATTAGCGAAACCCAGGCTCTTTTGCTGCTATTTAAATTTCCAGCCTGAAATGTCTAAGGTTCATGTTGATCTTAAACTGAAGAAGTACAAAGTCACCTAAAACAACTCTGACAGGCTGCAATTAACTGATTTCCTCCCTTCCAACTGGGGAAGGGTGGGGAGCCGTTCTTTAAAGCTGAAGGTTCTTTTCGTATTACAGCAAACTGGTATGAAAAGGCCAGGCCATAAAGAGATTAAGTGCAGCTACCTGGAATTCAGCAACACAGAAGGCAAAGCAGTTGATTTCAGAGAGAAAATGAACTGGCAAAAATTAGAGGTGCCCTGTGTAATGAGATTGTTTCAAAATAGAGCTTTCAATAAGGATATTAAAGATAAATATTGTCTTAGATTTCTGGACTCTCTCTTTGCCCATATATAGAGATTGTAGGGAAGAAAAGGAAAATATTCAGATAAAGAGCTTTTTCTGAGGAATCTAAGGAGTCTTTTTTTGGGGGGGGGGGAGCAATAATCTAGTCCCTGGGCATCTCCCTATAACCTCAGCCTTAAATGTGGAGGAGACTTTCATTTGCTCTTAATCTGTCCCCAAATGACACACAATGATGCAGTGAAACACGGCTTGTGGTTGGTACTTGTTCATTAAACATTTATTATACACTCACTATAGGTTACAGTACATTAAACATTTATTATACACTCACTATAGGTTACAGTATGATGCATGTGGCGGTTCCCATCCTCCAACCCTGGAACAACATCCTCCTAAATTCCCCTGCAGGATGAAAGCCACTGGCCCTCTTGACAGGGATCAAAGAGTAGGTTGATTCTTCAGGAAAATAGTGAGCCAAACACCGCAGAGTGGAGTGTGCCTACAAGGATCTCGGCTGTGGGAAGTGGGAGGAAATATGACATGTCCCTGCTTTTAAACAGCTCAGACTCCACAAGTCACTCCTGCTAGGATCCTCAGGCATCCATCACCCAATCTTCCTTCTGTTTCATGATCACTTCAACATCCTCACATAAAGGTGAAGTCAAGGAGGCTCATGACTTTGCACAGCAGTCTGCCCTACTTGGGAACAGTTCTAGCTGTGATGGTGAGGAAATGTAAGAATTTTGGAAACAGTGTCAAGCCAAAAGAGGCGATGAAGGGGATGTGAGGAGAGACAGCTGAGAGCAGGTGTATGTGGGGGAATCAGTGGGAAGATAATCAGAAACTGAGGCAATCCTAAAGGAGAAACCAATGACCTTGGTAAGCAAAAGAAGCTTTTCTAGAAATGACAGAGACTGTGGTGCATTTCAGAGGAAGGCGAGGATGCAGCTGGCTACAAATGTTACCATTTATTGAGAACCGAGGATGTGTCAGGAGCAGCACCAGGCACTTCTCATGTGTCATCACGCTAGTTTTCCTAACAACTTTAAGCCATTTGGCTATTTATTCATATAAGTCATAGATGAAGAAACAAGCATGGAGAGATGAGATGAAACAGCGAATACATGGTAAAGGTGAGACATAACTTAGCATGAGTTATGAGCTCTTACCATCTCTGCCCTGCACATGCCTGAATGGAGCAGAAATGAACTGGGTTATGATGGCTGAGGAGCCTGAGATTGGATCATCCAGACTTTAAGTAAGAAAATAAACAGACTTAGTAACTATATCCTATGGGGCTTCCCAGGTGGCACAGTGGTAAAGAATCTACCTGCAATGCAGGAGACATGGGTTCGACCCCTGGGTCAGGAAGATCCCCTGGAGGAGCAATGGCAACACACTCTAATATTCATGCCTTGGAAATCCCATGGACAGAGGAGCCTGGTGGGCTACAGTCCATGGGGTCACAAAAGAATCAGATATGACTGACCACACACACACACACACACACACACACACACACACATCACACAACTCTATGCTATAGGTAACTTGGAATGAATGTTTCTTCTCTGGGCTTTAGAATAAGTTAATTTGGGGAAAATGAATTTGTGACTGTGCAGAACAAGGAAGGACTGGTAGGGGCCAGGTCTAGTGTATGGAGAATGACTGGAAGATGGTAACGGGAACAGAAAAGAAAGAGGAAGGCGCAAGGACACTTTGAGAGGATTTGCAACCATTTGTGACTGGAAATTGCAAGCCAGAGAGGACAATGACCCTGAAGTCTGCAAACTGCATGGTTGATGAAACTACCAAACAGGTCTTTTTAGGTCACCCCACATATATTGGGAGTAATTACCATGTACATATTAAGTAAGCCAATTATTCTAAACTGAAAGGAAAGTTGTGCATTGTATTAAAATTTGCATCCACAAGGAGTTAGGTCATTTGGATGCTTTGAGAAGAAAACTACTCATCATTCAAGTCATAACTTTAATGTTACCTTAAGTGTGGGACATCCTCAAAGTTTTGAGGCTGAGTAACTTACTCCTCTCCCTGAGCTCTCCTATTAGAGGCTCATGAGCCTGTTATTAGACTGGGCTCAGATCAGTGAGAAACTGGGTCTCAAGATCTTGTGCTCTCATTCTCTTGAATAGACTTTAGACCATGATGGGTACTTAATGCATGTTCACGAGAATGCATTAGTATAATTTTGGAGAATGTGCATGTTAAAAACAGAATCAATACCCAAATTATTTCATTTCACTTTGTGTGCGATTGCAAATAGCTTTTAGTCACTCACACACCAAAGGTTGATGAGACAGGAAGTCCACCGATAAGATGCAGCTGTGGTCTGAGGACACTGCTCAAAAATCAATGAAAGCTGTGTTCTTAAATTAGAGATTTTTTGGGGAAGAGTTTTCAAAATAATTTTTAATTCTCAAGAGCATATCACTTATATTCCTTAATTTTTCCATCTTTAGACTGAGGGTGTCACATGAAATTGAGGATTCCTAACCTTAGGTTTGAGGGAATCCTTGAACCCCTTAATGTTATATGCTAATTTTTGTGTAGAGAGGCATTTTTTTTGGTAGTGAAGAGTCATGACTCCCAGATTCTCAAAGTAGTCCATGAGCCACACAAATGACAAGAACCACTGAACCATACTTTCTAAGATTGCTTCCATCTAAGAGAGTCTACACATCCTACTGATTTGGGGCTTTACCTATATTGGGTTATATTATTTCAACTTCATGAGGAAAGGGAAAGGCAACAAAATGTAATTGTTTTGATCACAGAAGGGGAATTTATTTCTCCTATATAGTTTAGAACATTATTTACTGAACCCCTAAAACCACTCTGCCAGCTAGGGAATCAGGAACCCCATTTTCAGAATAGGGAAAAGAGTCTTAGAGAGGTTACAATGGTACTAATACAATAACTTGAATTCTTTTCCACTCAATTCTCTGAATAGGATTAACATACACATACACACTCAAAATATATATAAATATATATATAAATAAATGCAGTTTATTCAATATAAATAAACTATGTTTATTCAATATAAACTTCTAAATAAACTCAGAAGTTTATTTAATATAATAAACTCATCCAGCTTTATTTAACATAAACTTCTGAAATCGCTGAAAGTTTGAGCTTATAAAGTCACCATATCCTTAGCCACAAGTAGGCAATAATGGAAAAGAACCAAGGAAGCTACCTGAAAACTTATTACATGTGAATATGTCAAAACTAGCTTTTACATTTGACATTCTCTTAAGGAAAAACGCAAAGTACCTTGTGTTCTACTGAAACTTAAAACCAGTCTGAAACATTTTCTTCTAGATTAAATTTACTGAGAGTCTCAAAACTTCGTACTTGAACATAATGGCCACTCTAACACTTTAAATAAATAGCATTTTTATCAAGCACACTATGTATGCCATCTCTGGCTGCCACTCATTTGACTACTGCCAAGAAGTTTAATGCATTTTGTAGTCAGAAGTCTATTAGATAACAAGGTTATCAATAGCACCATTAAAATTCTGAATGCTGTGAATATTTGAGAAATCACCCTTAAAATGTCCACTTCCCACTTTTTGTAACATTTCTACAGCATTATAGATGCCTCAATATTCTTCAAGCTTCAACATCAAGTTGCTGATAGTTGTAATACATTTCAAACAGTGATATTAAAAAAGATACCTAAAGTAGCAAGATTTATTGATGAATTTCAAAGTATTGCTCTTGGCTAAGATGGTTTTTCATTCTGGAACACTTTTACTTTTCTATGATAACACTTCTTGGCTCCTCAAAGCAATTCCTTTTAATTATATGTTGTCGTTTAGTCTCTGAGTCGTGTCTGACTCTATTGCGACCCCATGGACTGTAGTCCACCAGACTCCTCTGTCCACAGGATTTCCCAGGCAAGAAAACTGGAGTAGATTGCCATTTCCTTCTCCAAGGGATCTTCCTGAGCCAGGGACTGAACCAGTGTCTCCTGCATCAGCAGGCAGATTCTTTACTCCTGAGTCACCAAAGAAGCCCTTTAATTATATAATCCCATGGAAGGAGGAGCCTGGTAGGCTACAGTCCATAGAGTCTCAAAGAGTCGGACACGACTGAGCGACTTCACTTCTGTACCTTTAAGAGGGGCTTCCCAACTGGCTCACTGGGAAAGCAGCTGGTGCCAGTGCAGGAGACACAGCTTCTATCCCTGGCTCAGGAAGATCTCCTAGAGGAGGAAACGGCAACCCACACCAATATTTTTGCCTGGAAAATCTGATGCACGAGGTGCCTGGTGGACTACAGGCTTGCAAGAGTCAGACACAATTGAGCATGTCATTTAAAAAGACAGCTTGACCACTGTGCACTAGTACGCTTTAACTCTGCTCCCCTGCTTCAAATAGGGTGCCCATTCTCAGCATCCTTTCCTTGGCTGCCTCCCTGCCTGCCATTGCCTGTAAAAGTTCCTTGTGGATACACATTGATGCTCATGGTGAAGTTCGTCAGGGGACATGGGGAGAAGACTAAAGATCATTTGGTGCATTTTTCTCCATAGAAGATATACAGAGATTTAAAATGTACTTGACCTTAACTTTTAACAGACTGACTTGCAGCTAAAGAAGAAACAGAACTCAAGATGGTGCTGGATTGAGGGCTACGGTGATAATCTCATCACAGTACTGCCTTGTCTTTCTCCTTTGCCTTTAGATCATGACAACTAGCTGGAGTACACCAACAATAGCTCCTATATATATGCCAAGATTTCTTGCTGGTTCTTCACCATCCCCAGATTTTGTGGCCCTGAATTTGACTCAACAAGCAAACACTGTATGTAAGATATTGTATTAATAACTGAGGGGATAGAATGATGAACAGAACTTCTGCCTTTAATGACTTTATGTATCTCTTTCCCTAATCAGCTTATAAGGTAGAGGACAGAGCTGCAGCCCATCCCGTTGTGGTCAATAAGAGGACATTCTACAAAAAAAGCTCTGACAGAGAGTGAATTAAATGTACTCACTATGCAGAAAGAAATAGGATCAAAGATGTAACAAAAAGAAGGCTTTTAACTGCTTGTGTATAATACATGGAGTTCTTCAGAATCAAATTATCCTCTTGGTGGTTGTGTGTTTGAGTTCAGAAACTTTAGATCAGAGAAAGTTAGCTGCAGGCTGAAACTGAAGTCTCCCAGTTTTCCCCTCCTCCCATCCAAAGAAAAAGGACTCACTCCCTCTCCTGTTGTTTCTCCCTCCCTCTAAATCAGATGAATGAGGAGAAAGGAGAAAAGGAGAAATGAGGAGAATGGGGAGAATGAGGAGAAAAGACACAAACCAGATGAATGAGGAGAAAGCCCTGACATTCAGGAGGTAACTCAGGAGAGAAACTTGTACACCTGAAGAAGAGATGCTGGGGAGAGCTGCAGGTCCTGAGGAGCAAAAGGAAAAAGAAAAAATAAAAAGAGAAAGAGGAAAGAGGGGGAGGAAATGGAGAAATGACCATCATCTAGAGAAAGGCATTAAAGGAAGGGGTACAGCTTGTTCCAAGCAAGGAGATGGGCAACACGGAAGCATACATGGGACACTGTGGGGTCCCAGACAGGGAGCCTGTGCCTTGAGAGGTTCAGCTAAACAAGGAGGCTCGTCCAAGGGTACAACAACTGAGTTCTTCTACCTGAAACCTCACAGGTCATTCAGTAGCAAGGACTGTTGGCACCCCCCCTGAGGACTGCTGATCAGAAAAGCTTATCTACCCACAGACCCCACTGAGAAAAGGTGGAATGGATCCCTCTATTTCCCTGTGCCCCTCCTCCACCAAAGTATTGGGCTGGCCAAAAAGTTCGTATGGGTTTCCATAATATTTTATGGAAAAATCCAAATGAACTTCTTGGCCATCTATTGGCCAACCCAAAAGACAGTGACTGCTCCTGTCATCTTCCTCACCCTCTTATAAAAATACAGGGCAGTATCATATTACAGACATATGCTGCACACTGCTATGTACACATACATGCTTTATACCAATGAGAGAGATCAGAAATTGCTCCATCCAAGCTACCACCTCTATGTCAAATGCCTTTTTCCATTCATACACCCTGTAGGCCAGCCCAGCTGGCTCAGGGAATTTCTATTGGCTCCCCTGCCTGTCTTAATTTGAACCTTACTTCTTGTCTGGGGTCAGTGTTCTCCCTGTTCATGTGATTCAGATGGAGAACACAATTGGAAAATGTAAATTTTATTGAGATTTTCTGACCTACCCTCTAGCTCCAGGCGCTGGCAACCTGGTAAGTGCCAGAGTCTAGTACAACTAAGTCCTTGGGGAGGTCCTACCCCTGGTCAGACCTCAGTACTCGTGGGCCTTTATATCTCAAGAGGGATGGAGGGCAGGAAAGCGAGTACTTTCCCATTAAACAAAATAACCACTCCTCCTCCCACCTGTCTGCACTTTAGAGCTTATGACTAGATGAGATGATCTGGGGGGAAATGCTCTCAACGTAGTCCCCTAGAGGGAAGAGAATACAACCTGCTGGCTAAAAAGACCATCCTAGAATCTAGGGGAGAGGTGTTGCCCAAATCCGAACCCCACACCCCCAACATGATCTAAATCTGCTTAGGATATGACTCCCCCAAACTTGGCACTGTTAACTGCTGCAAAAGGATGGCTTATTACCGACTCTCTCTCTAACTATCTCACTGCAGCCTATTATGGTTCTATGAGTTCCAGATGGGCTTCCCTGGTGGCTCAGTAGTAAAGGACCTGCCTGCCTATATAGGAGACATGAGTTCAGTCCCTGGAAGATCCCTTGGAGCAGGAAAGGACTACACTCCAGTATTCTTGCCTGGAGAATTCCATGGACAGAGGGGCCTGGTGGGCTACCATCCATGGGGGTCACAACAAGTCAGACAAGACCTAGCTACTGAGCATGTACGCACACATCGTGAGTGCTAGACATAAAACATAGCTCTAATCAATGAATTGCATGTCTTCAGTATAGGTCTATGATTCACAACTTCATCACGCACCAGAATCACCTGGAGGGCTTGTTGAAGCACAGATTGATGACAGCACCCCCAGAGTTTTAGATTGAGTAGCTCTCGTGTGGGGGTCAAACAATTCGCAGGTCCCAGGAGGCGCTGGTCTGGGGAATGCACTTTGACAACGATTAGTGTTTATGAAAAACAAAGATGACCTGTTGAAACTTCAAATTATTTCTTCCTTTACCTGCAGTTAAGCTACATGGTTACATAAATTTCATTTTAGAAAAAAAGTGACTTTATTCCATAGAATCAGAACACACTATCTTTTTCTGTAATGTTATTCCAGATAGGATGAGGTATATTTTTGGACAATCTTAGGTGAACGAAAATAATCGGGAATACCTCCCTATAGCCATTTACAATCCCTAAGAATACCAATGCCACAGATGTTTGAAAACAATAGGTCTGTGGTTTCCTAATTCCAACACTCCCTTTGAGACCAACTTGTTTAATGACCCTGTCATTTAAAGCAACAGTTGCAGTTAATACCTCCTTGGAATTAACCATGCTAATGATATAGTGCTTTCAAACAATTGTCCTGTGGTCACAGATATATTAGATACTTTACCTGGATTGTCTTTCACATCAATAAATCCATTCTTAAGGAAATGGTTGGCTACAGAACACCGGAGAATTGACACTGGACCACAGACAATGGCAGCCAAACCGGATCCAGTTGAGCAACCTCCATAAGCCACAGCCAGTGATCTATGAGTGACAGGTCAGGAAAAGTCAGATATATTTGGACGTAAATGTCAGTGACACTCGGTGAAATTTTCTTGAGGAGGAATGTGGAGGTAGGGTCTCCTCTGAAGATCTTTTTTCAAAAAATTTTATCTTATTTATTTACTTGGCTGCTCTGGGTCTTAGGTGTGGCACACTGGGTCTTTGATCTTGGTTGCAGCATGCAGGATCTTCAGCTTTAGTGACATATGAACTCTGAGTTGCTGCCTGTGGGATGTAGTTCCCAGACCAGGGATCGAACCCTGGTTCCCTTCACTGGAAGGGTAGAGTCAGCCACTGCCAGAGAAGTCCCTTCTCTTAAGATCTTAAAGTGGGGAATGATTGTGATGGAATTACAGATACAGGACTATTAAGATCCATACACAACCAGTTGAGTATTATTTAACATTTATCACAGGCTTCTAATACGTGACTTTTAAGAGTGGAGAAACAGGGGAGTTGCCTGGTGGCCTACTGGTTTTGGGGTTTCACTGCTGTGGCCCCGATCCCATCCCTGGGCCAGGAACTGAGATCCCACGAGCTGCAAAGTGGCCAAAAAAGGGGGGGGGCATGGAGAAACAGACAACCTGATTTGAGTTTTATTCAAGTTTAGTCTTTTTAGCCACTGAGACTCTGGCTTTCTTCAAATCTGTAAAACCAGAAGATCTCAACCGAAATGAAAATCTGCAGTGCGCTGACTGCAGAGCCTATGAAGGCTTGAAAGAGAAGAAAACTTTCTCGTGTGCATAGTTACTTTTCCCTGGTTAGCTCTCACTAGAACTATATGGCAGGATTCTAATGACAGCAGAATTTTTGTCCATTGGCAGTTCTGACAGCTAACAACTGTACAACAGGTGCTTTTCTAAACACAAGTCTTCAGCCATGAAATCTATCTGTATCTTACACGCACACACGTATCAATACATTCAGCAGCTGAAACTGAGAAATGGTCCCTTCCCTGGTTTATTGCTCATACACACACACACACACACCATGGACTTCCCTTCCCTGATGGCTCACCAGGTAAAGAATCCACCTGCAATGCAGGAGACAAAGGAGATGTAGATTTGATCCCTGGGTTGGGAAGATCCCCTGGAGGAGGAAAATGTCAACCCACTCCAGTATTCTTGCCTGGAATAATCCCATGGATAGAGAAGCCATGTGGGCTATAGTCTAAAGGGTCACAAAGAATTGTATATGACTGAGCAAGTAAGCACACACACACATATACCATCTTCATTTCTCCTCAATACAACTCAGATTCAGAAACTGAAAACCACCAGAATAATCTCAGTTTTAGTAACTGTCACACCAATAGTAAGTTATCATATAATTAAGGCCTATAGCATCTTAAATTTCATGCCTAGTCCTTCCAGTCTTCTGATTGAAAGTGAAAGTGTTAAGTCACTCAGTTGTGTCAAACTCCGAGACCCCATGGATTGTATCCCGCCAGGCTCCTCTGTCCATGGAATCCTCCAGGCCAGAATATTGGAGTGGGTAGCCTTTCCTTCTCCAGGGGCTCTTCTCGACGCAGGGATTGAACCTGGGTCTCCTACATTGAAGGCAGATTCTTTACCATCTGCGCTACCAGGGAAGTCCCAAGAATAAAGGTAATGAGAAGATATTTACCTAAAACAAACAGTCTTTCCATGGTCATTCATTACATTCCTACATAAAGGGAGTAACTTCATACCTCCATACTCATCCTTCTCCTGGCCCTATACTCTCCTCTCCATTTTCTAGGAGAAAGCCTGCCTGTGAACAATGTGGGTTAGGTAAGCAGAATCCAGTGAGGCAATGGGGGTGAAGATGGTTTGCTCAGCAATGAGCAATGGTCAAGGAGAAAGGCATCACAGAGGCTTGCCAGCTGGAAGACAAGCTGAAGGAGAAGCAATGGGAAGTTTTCTAGACACAGCAACCACAATTGAAGATTTGTAGCCTTGGATGCTAAGGAAAGTAGTCAAAAGATCTTTAAGATATTTTTTGTTTTGATGTTCACCATTAAAAAAAAAAAAGTCTTTATTGAATGTGTTACAATATTGCTGTGCTTTATGTTTTGGGTTTCTGGCCACAAGCCATGTGAAATCTTAGCTCCTTATTCAGGCATAGAACCTGCACACCCTACTTTGGAAGGTGAAGTCTTAACCACTGGACCACCAAGGAAGTCCCTAGTCAAAAGATTTTGATGCCTGTCTGTATGTATGCATGTCTTTGTTTCCTTTGACACATAATCAAGATCTGTTAGGGCAGCCAGTCCATGCATTAGTGGTGATAATGTATTTGAAGCCATGATTTGGAAAAAGTCTAGTTGGGCAAGTATACAGACCAACTGAAGACAGTAGGGTTGGGCTTGGTGACCTCCTGAGTACGTCTATGGTTGCTTGTAACCTCCTGGGTCTTCCTGCCACCGTGAATGTGTGTGTGTACACTGATGCCTTAGGGATGTTTTATAGGTTTCCCTTTTGAAAAAAAAATCCAGCAATACAAATTCTTTGATTAGGTCTTTCAAATTGAGTGCTTGAAGCTATATGGCCACTTTGCTATGGGCTACAAGATATCTCCCTAATTTCCCATACTAGTTATCTGTCTAAGGCTTTGAGCACCTTCACACTCTGTTGAGAAATACAGAGGTGAAATCTGTCAGTTCGCATTACTCTGGTTTTATCCAAGTGAAAAGACTTTTTAATACATTTAAACTATTCGGATTAACAAGGTGCTACAGGAACCACACTGCTGCCTGTCACTTGGTTTGCCTGTTGACATGTGTTAGTAAATAAATAAGAGGGTCATCAATCAGTTGGTTTCAAAATCTGGATTTAGAGAATGATAAATTCGACAGAACTGCTCAGCAAAGCTAGTTATTTCAAGACTACATTTATCTGTGAGCCACATTCTATACAAAAATAAAGAAACAAAAAAATACATGCCACACTGTCGAGTGAGCTGAATAAACTGACATCCTTTCTGAGACCTTTTAGGTAACAGGTGTTGAACACTTGTAATGAGATTTCCATGCATCTTCAGAGGAAGGAGATAAGATGCTAGCAAGAGCTGTTCAGAGTGTTACAGAGCATGGCCAAGGGAATAGTGCTCAGGGAGGAACACTCTAAAGGAGACATTACATAAACGTTTTGTTTTCTCAGCAAGTGCTTATGTTCTCACTAAGAATTTTTACAGAAGGCAAATATTCACCCAAGAGAAGCTTTTGGAAGGCTGTAACTTTTCCAGATTCTGAGGAATCTGGGGTATATTTAATTAAGTACTCCCGATGCCTTATCTTGGGCATTTACCTCATATTATTTTACAAATCTTCCTTTGAAATGTTGAGAGTCAATATGGTTCATGGAGCGCTCCAAGTAGCTTTCCAGAGTGTGGGAAGAAATTTTTTTTTTTTCAATCATAAATGGTTGGTTAACCATTCTGCAGAGAAAAATGAAGTTACTAAATCGGAAATTTGGAAAACTGAGGAAGTGAAAAGATAAAAATGTTGTTTGATGATAGTTAACAATAAAAAGAAATGAAGCATTTACAGCAGCAGATGTTTTCTGTAATACTCTGATGTCTTAAATCTGTCTGGAGACCATGCTTTTTCTTAGAGACAGATTCAGTTTCTCTTAATCCATTTAGCTGCTGCTGCTGTCTTTTTAACATCCCTGGAACAGCCTATCCTTCCAAAGCGATTTGTGATCCCACTGTATTCTGGATGAAGCACATCAGTCTCTCATCATTTATCCACGCTTCTGTCTCTACATTCCTGTTCTGAGTATCTGGTTGATCCTTGGTTTTGGGGATTGTTTTATACATTGTCTCAGTATGTGTCAAGTCAAGTGTCTACACTGTTTTGCTTTTACCTTAAGTTAATACAGTTTTCCTGTACCCTTTATTCTTTTATTTAAATTTTGAAGTAACTTTTATCAGTTTTCCCTAAAATCCTGGAATTCTGATGGATGTTGCTGTGAAATTATAGATTAACTTGGGGGGAGAGCTTATATATTACTAAGTCATGTCTCTTAAGGACATGAACTGTCTCTATATCTATTTAGATTATTCGCTCTGACCTTTATTTAAATTTCAGTTTTCTTNTTTGAAGTAACTTTTATCAGTTTTCCCTAAAATCCTGGAATTCTGATGGATGTTGCTGTGAAATTATAGATTAACTTGGGGGGAGAGCTTATATATTACTAAGTCATGTCTCTTAAGGACATGAACTGTCTCTATATCTATTTAGATTATTCGCTCTGACCTTTATTTAAATTTCAAAGTTTTCTTTATAGAAGTCTAGAAGTTCTGTATAGTCATGCTGGATCCCTTAGAGTTTGGTGGTTACTGTGAAAGGTACCTTATCTATCCATCTATCTACCTAGTAGAATGATGATGCAAAGTAGTATTTCTGAGTGTGGTCCATGAACCACTGTGGATCCCCAACACCTTTTGGGGGCCTGCATAGTCAAAAGTACTTTCATAATAAGATGTTCTGCCTTTAAATTCTATTGACATTTACATTTAATGGTGCAAAAACTATTGTTACCTCACCATGAATCAAGGCTTAAGGTGCTAAATTATACTTCCCATGTATCCTTTATCACCATGTACTCAAGGAAAAATGGTTTTACATAGGAATGTCTGATGGAAGAGTAAAAATGATTAATTTTATTGAATTTCTACCTTGAGTATACATTTAAAAAAATATCATCTGTGACAAAAAGAAATTTGTGTCAAGTGCTTTTGTATGCTGAAGCACAGTGACTATCTCAGGGAAAAGTGTTTGGACCGTTTCAGTCCAAGGCTGAGCTAACTGCGTTTTATTCTTTCATAGAGAACCATTTTTAGTTGAGAACTACTGACAAAGTATGGTTATTCAGACTTGGAAATCTGGCAGATGTTTTCTGAAAAATGAAGTAAACCTGTCACTTTAAGGAAACAACAGATAGTATTTGTTGCCAGTGACAAAATGGAAGCTTTCAAGTAAGGGCAGAATTGTAGAAAACATATCTGTCATGAGCTTGGTAGCTTCCCAACACTTTAAGGCTTTTTTGATGAGTCAGGGGTGATACTGACAAGGGTGATTTTTTTAGTACTACATCATATTTGTCAATAATAAAAAGATCACAAGTCACTGCATATTTTTCAAATGTCAATATTTGGTGTTAAAAGATGTATTCAAAATATATGATGAATCAGTGGAACTTAATGAAACATCATGAAGAGTTTACTGATTTGCTTTCAGATTCCACATTTCAATTAACCTATAACAAACTTCCACTTGCTGAGAAGAAAACTCATATGAAAAGTTTACTAACACTTTCCAACTACAGTAAGTTTGAACACAGATTTTTTTTTCCTGTCTTAACCAAAAATAACACATTGCAATTGACTGAATCCAGAAGTATGTATGAGAATCTAGATGTTTCAGTTAGGGAAGCAATTAAAAGAGATGTACAAAGAGCTAAAACACTGTTACACTTCTCACAACATAGTTTTTTGTTCGTTTTGGATATTTTTTCTTTTCATAAAAATATTTTATGTTAACAAGTAATGGGTTTATGTTTATTTTAAACAACACTTTATACATTTGTTTGTTTTATATGTTTGTTTTGCATTAACTTTTAAGAGTATAATAGGTCCCAAATTATAAAGTTTGAGGATCACTGGTGTAGAGAAAGGCAATTGATTTTAACAGGCTGACTTGACATTCTTGATGAACTCTAGTATATAATAGGTTCTATTTAGATCCTGTAGAATATTCTAGGTTAGATGATCATTTGCAAACAATGGTGGTTTTATCTCCTCTCTTTCCATTCTTTTCACTTTTTTTTTTCATTCCTCTTAGGTAGAGAGTCTGAGACTCAGAATTATGAAAAATGATGATGTATATATTTGTCTTATTCCTAATCCTAGAGAATGACTTTAAATTTTCTTCATTAAATATCCACTGTAGGTATTTTTCTATATGAATTTTACAAAGCTAAGGAACTCTTTCTAAGCTAATGGTCTAATCTTTGTAATGCCTAAGTGTTGAACTGTTTCACCGTTTGAAAAGTATCTACTGAGGTCATACGATCTTTAAGTTTTTTAGTTTTTGATGTTGAATCACTTTTATATATTTGAAACAAATCTCACTGATCATGATACGTTATTTTCCAAATATACTGCTGGATTCGTGAGCTAATATATCTAGGCATTTTATATATATGCTTATAACGAAAAGGGCCTATAATAATTCTCTCTTGTTCTACTGTCATTATCAGGCTTGGGAATCAAGATTATGCATGTTATATGAAGTGAACTTCCCTCATTTCCCATCTTACTGAACTTAATTTGGATAGGAATTATTTGTTCCTTAAAAGTTTGGTAGAATTTACCTCCCCAAACAACTGTTCTTCGGGATTTGGGGATGGAAGATTTTTGACAACTACTTCATTTTCTTTAAAACTTATGGCCACTTAAACTTTGTTTCTTGGGCTGATTTTACCAATATACAGCTTTTTGAGAGATGTATCAATTTCTGACTTTCAGTTTTTGTATTTGTTCACAATACTTTTCGAGTATTCTCTGTCATGTGTCTCTAGTTCATTTTTGTTTTCATACTGTATTTATCTGCATTTTTTCCTAAAAGTAGTCAGATAGAAGTCTATCTTACTCTATTTCTATTCTTTATAACACTTATATTTTTCTTTTGTATTGTCTACTTATTTCTCCTTTCTTGCTGCCTTCCTTCTAATTGCCTCGGTCACTAGCAGGTTTTTCAGCTGTATTCTTCCTATATCCTGTTTTTCTTACAACCATATTATTTCATGCCCAATATTTCCACTCAGTTTTTCACTACTGATAATCACTGCATCATATTGCTAAGCATCTTCCTGTGTTGCTTTGAGAATATTATGCTCAGTTTAAATTCTTCCTCCACCAGTTCCAGATAATACATATTTCTTATTGTCTTTACTAAGAGCTGCACTCCTTAGGGGTCTAGTAATTTTGGATTGAGAACGCAAGATCATTTGGAAGTACAGAGAATGGGGTGATGGGTGGGCCTGTGCCCTTTGCAAGGACTTCGAAAGGGGAGAATCTTAGTCTTTGGAGTGGAGAGTCTCAGGCAACACAGAACCAATACTGATAGATTCCCTTTTCATATTAATCCATCAGGCAACTCCTATGGATAGGGATTCACCATTGATTTGTTAGATTTAAAGCAACAGCACTTGGTTAAAAGTCTCCTTAGCTTTAGCTCACCACGCTAGAGGGTTGGGATTCAGAAGAGTGAAGGGATGAGTGGGGGTGGCTCAGCTCTTTCCTGTTTTCATCAAGCTCTCACTGAAGCACAGCTGAGCCCCTGTCCTGATAATACCGCAGATCTTGCCCACCTGACCTACTGCTACCAATCCCAGTGACAAGAGGGAAGGCATTGGACATCTCAAGGCAATGTGGGGGGCGGCAGGAGCAGAATTTAAAAGTTTCCCTCCCTCCTTCTCTCCTTCTGACCAGCCATACACCAGACTAGGGTAACCAACCCCCCACCAGACAGACTGATGAGACTGCAAGACAATCTTCTTTGGGCAAAGTGGAACGACAGTGAGTGAAACGAAAGTGAGATTATACCCAGCTCTCTGGATGGCAGCTGAAAGGAGGCAGAACTCAAGGTGTTCTTTCGGGAGATGCCAATGTTATAAAAGGAAGGTAATGTAAAAGGAAACAGAGGTACAAGCCACAGGAGAAAGAAGGGATATATGATGGAACAAAATACGTCTGGAAAGGGGTAGGTAGAATTGGGGTCAACATCACAGGTGGATGAGCTGGCCTTGAAGAGAAGATAACTCATCCCCTGAAGATGCAAAAGAGACAAGTGGATGTGAGTAACAGGAAGTGTGCAGCTACAGAGCTAGAAAGCTGAGGCTTACTATGCTCTTTATAAGACTAAAAGGTACTGACTGCCCTTAAAAATCTTAAATTTAGGTGTCACTGAAACTTGGGTCATGTTCCTATGACAGCCTAATCTGGAAAGAGAACACTGTTCATGACTGAATCAGGTTTTCATTCTTTTATATATGAGATACACTATAACTGTCTCTGAAACTGTCCTTATCTATTGCAATTCACACTCAAAACAGAATAAAATGATAACTGAAAAAATGATGGATGACTCATTGACAAAGAGACTGATGGTCAAGGAAAAGTTCTGCTCACTTAGGTCACAAAAGACTTTACGGCATGACAAGTCATTCAGCACTGGCAATATTAACCCCAATATAAAGGACAGAAGCCAAAAGCAGAGGGTAGCATGACAGTGCAGGCAACAGTTGCTTTAGATGGAGCAGTACATACTAATGCTTTCCCAGAGTTAAACGAAGGTCAATCAGAAAGGACATTAGAGGAATGCAGACCCAGAACTAATTTTAGAGGAGACAGGGCGAAGTGTCCTGAAATGTCTCCATGATGGACCTAGAGATTGTCATGCTGAGTGAAGGAAGCCAGACAGAGAAAGAGAAATATCATATGACATCCCTTATATTTAGAATCTAAAAAGAAATGATATAATGAACTTATTTACAAAACAGACTCACAGACTTAGGGAACAAACTTATGGTTTCCAGAGGGGAAGAATGGGGAAAAGAGATAGTTGGGGAGTTTGGGATGGAAATGTACACACTGCTATATTCAAAAAGGATAAGCAACAAGGACCTACTGTATAGCACAGAGAACTCTGCTCAATGTTACGTGGCAGCTTGAATGGGAGGGGAGTTTGGGGGAGAATGGACATATATATATGTATGGCTGAGACCCTTTGCTGTCCTGCTGAAACTATCACAACATTGCTAACTAGCTGTTCAGTTGCTCAGTTGTGTCCGACTCTTTGCAACCCCATGGACTGCAGCACACCAGTCTTCTCTGTCCATCACCAAATCCCAGAGTTTACTCAAACTCATGTCCATTGCGTCGGTGATGCCATCCAACCGTCTTATCCTCTGTCGTCCCCTTCTCCTCCCGCCTTCAATCATTCTCAGCATCAGGGTCTTTCAAATGAGTCAGTTCTTTGCTTCAGGTGGCCAAAGTATTGGAGGTTCAGCTTCAGTACTCCAATATAAAATAGACAGTTGAAAAGAAATGCCTCCATGCCTTGTCAGAACCCTTGTCCTTTGGTAACTAAAGCTGTGGATAAACAGTGGGTGCAGAAGTCCTAGGAGTGTTGAAAGCACTGCCACCATGCTGCCACTGGCATACAGGGGTGCACCTCATGTCTTCATTTGACTTTTCACTTAGTTGGTTAGTGACCTGAGTGTACAGAGAGCTAGTGAGCAACTGTACCACACACTTGTACTCTGTCCTAAGCTGACGGAAGATACACATAGAACATGAAAGCTCTGGCAGACTTAAGCAAATCATGCCTTCACTTGCTTCTTCTAGTCAACAATCCCTGCAACTGCTGCCTGTTATGTTCCCAAACTGGCTTCGGATATATGGAACAAGTCTGCCAACGCTGTCATCAGTTGGCTAACTGACATGAACACAAATTTTACAGTGTAGGTGCTTATCCTGAGTGCCTAGTTAGTTGGTGACAGAAAAGCTGGGGCAGATAAACATACCAGAAATCCTCATTTATTCCAGATCAGATGTGGAAATAGTCAAAATGAATTTATATTATTTGCATAATACTTAAAAAAAGAAGAATATGGTCTTAATACCTTCTGTACCTGCGTTATATAGAATAAGGCTAATGGTGTGGCAAGAAGCCATGAAAGACACCAATACATTGACAAGAACATGCTGGTAAAAATAGTTTAAAATTACCATTTCAATTGTATCATCCCAGCTGATAGAATCAAAGTAAATTATAGCTATCAGAAAACAATTATCTTCTTCAGTTAGTTCAGTTCAGTTGCTCAGTCGTGTCTGACTCTTTGCGACCCTGTGAATCGCAACACACCAGGCCTCCCTGTCCATCACCATCTCTCGGAGTTCACTCAGACTCATGTCCAGCGAGTCAGTGATGCCATCCAGCCATCTCATCCTCGGTCGTCCCCTTCTCCTCCTGCCTCCAATCCCTCCTAGCATCAGAGTCTTTTCCAATGAGTCAACTCTTTGCATGAGGTGGCCAAAGTACTGGAGTTTCAGCTTTAGCATCATTCCTTCCAAAGAAATCCCAGGGCTGATCTCCTTCAGAATGGACTGGTTGGATCTCCTTGCAGTCCAAGGGACTCTCAAGAGTCTTCTCCAACACCACACTTGAAAAGCATCAAAGATGTGTATAAGAGACAGATAGATTGCTTTGGGTAGTATACTCATTTTCACNATGTTTTTTTTGGAGAAATGTCTGTTTAGTTCTTTGGCCCATTTTTTGATTGGGTTGTTTTTCTGGAATTGAGCTGCAGGAGTTTCTTGTATATTTTTGAGATTAGTTGTTTGTCAGTTGCTTCACTTGCTATTATTTTCTCCCATTCTGAAGGCTGTCTTTTCACCTTGCTTATAGTTTCCTTTGTTGTGAAGAAACTTTTAATTTTAATTAGATTTCATTTATTTAATTTTGCTTTTATTTCCAGTATTCTTGGAGGTGGGTCATAGAGGATCCTGCTGTGATTTATGTCAGAGACTGTTTTGCCTATGTTCTCCTGTAGGAGCTTTTATAGTTTCTGGTCTTACATTTAGATCTTTAATCCATTCTGAGTTTATTTTTGTGTATGGCATTAGAAAGAGTTCTAGTTTCATTCTTTTACAAGTGGTTGACCAGTTTTCCCAGCACCACTTGTTAAAGAGATTGTCTTTTCTCCATTGTATATTTTTGCCTCTTTTGTCAAAGATATGGTATCCATAGGTGTGTGAGTAAGTGTCTTTTAATTTCATGGCTGCAATCACCATCGGCAGTGATTTTTGGAGGCCCCCTCAAATAAAGTCTGACACTGTTTCCACTGTTTCCCCATCTATTTCCCATGAAGTGAAGGGAAAAATTGCCATGATTTTTGTTTTCTGAATATTGAGCTTTAAGCCAACTTTTTCACTCTCCTCTTTCACTTTCATNCAAGTAATGTCTCTGCTTTTCAATATGCTATCTAGGTTGGTCATAACTTTTCTTCCACGGAGTAAGCGTCATTTAATTTCATGGCTGCAGTCACCATCTGCAGTGATTTTGGAGCCCAGAAAAATAAAGTCTGACACTGTTTCCACTGTTTCCCCGTCTATTTCCCATGAAGTGATGGGAACAGATGCCATGATCTTCGTTTTCTGAATGTTGAGCTTTAAGTCAACTTTTTCACTCTCCTCTTTCACTTTCATCAAGCGGCTTTTGAGTTCCTCTTCACTTTCTGCCATAAGAGTGGTGTCATCTGCATATCTGAGGTTATTGATATTTCTCCCAGCAATATCAATTTCTCCTGATTCCAGCTTGTGCTTATTCCAGCCCAGCATTTCTCATGATGTACTCTGCATATAAGTTAAATAAGCAGGGTGACAATATACAGCCTTGATGTACTCCTTTTCCTATTTGGAACCAGTCTGTTGTTCCATGTCCAGTTCTAACTGTTGCTTTCTGACCTGCATATAGGTTTCTCAAGAGGCAGGTCAGGTGGTTTGGTATTCCCATCTCTTGAAGAATTTTCCATTATCTTCTTAGGTAATTTAAATATTTTATTGACCACCTGAAAAATTCTCACAGTTTCTCCTTACATATAGTGCAAAAGTGAGTTTTAATTTGATCCCTATCTAGATAATCAGTGATACTAAATCAGGGTAGCTCAGAAAAAAATTTACAGATTTATATGATTTTCTCAAATATTTTAAAGAAAATGACAACAGGTCATTCCGTTTTAGAGTCAGAAATTGTCTCTCTCAATTTGTCCCTAAACCATCAGGTGAAATCATCAGAGGCAGAAATGTTCACTGAGGTTTTTACTTTCAGGCCAAGATGGCAGAGTTCAAGTCACATTGTCCTAAAAGGCTGCACAGATATTCTTCGATTCTTTATTATTTTCAAGGCAAGGACTTTGGGCTTCCCTGGTGGCTCAGATGGTAAAAAAAATCTGCCTGCATGCAGGAAACCCAGATTCAGTTCCTGTGTCAGGAAGATCCCCTGGAGAAGGGAATAGCAACACACTCCAGTATTCTTGCCTGTAGAATTTCATGGGCAAAGAAAACTGGCAGGCTACAGTCCATGGGATTGCAAAGAGTCAGATATGGCTGAGCAACTAACAATTGCATTTCCACTTGTTTCTTTTAGTACACAAATTACCTCTTGAAAAGTGTTGTCAGGGTTAATGGGAATGCAAGATTTCAGGTCTATTACTTAGACATTCTAGCCTGAATTCATAGTAACACATAATCCTTCAAAAATTTAAAAATCAAATTTGTAAGGAAACTCAAAAAACTTTGATAACAGTAAACTGTTATATTATCCTGGAAATAGTAGAAAGAAATTATTCATTAACAAAAAATTTTTTATCAACTCTGTGGTTTATAAACTTACTTCTGTACACACACGTCCTTAAGTAGAATGTGCGTGTGTCCTAAGTTGCTTCAGTTGTATCTGATTCTTTGTGACACCATGGACTCCCCTGTCCAGGAGATTCTCTGTCCATGGGATTCTCCAGGCAAGAATACTGGAGTGGGTTGCCATGCCCTCCTCCAGGGGATCTTCCACAACCAGTGATCAAACCTGCATCTCCTGGGGCCCCTGCACTGCAGGCAGAGTCTTTACTGATTTCATATATTTATTATTTACCGCTCCACTTTGACAATGAAGTGCTAAATTAAAATGCCACCCAGATGGCAAACACATCCTAATGACGTAAGGAGGGCTGCAGTGCAACTTCCCTACTCAAAGAAAGCAAGCAGTGCGGCCCTCTGGGAAAACACGTCTCTCCTGTTCAACTGAGACCTTGAAAATGAGAGCACTAGGGGGTTAGAGCTGGGAACCTGGCAACAAGGGCCCAGACGGAGCCTCACTGCACAAAGCCTCTGCGTGTTCATTCCATGCTACCTTCTGTTCAGGACACCTCCACGTATTGAGATTTACAAGGAGCTTAGGTACCAAATTGATGTAAAACATCTCAGGTCAAGGTAAGCTCTAAGGAGAGGTCTCCCTCCTCTTTCATCGTAAGTCACAAAATGTTATGTAGTTTTCAGGAGAAAGCAGAGATGGTTATTAGACATTTTATAGTTGTTTCTGTCCATTAAAAAATTCCTTGAATTAAAGAACAAATGGATTCTTCTTTAAAAATAACTAATTTGCATCAGTAAGGCATGTGATTAAAAAAAACCACACAATTAGAAACCTAGTTTCAGTATCATTTTGAACCTTAGATTATCAATAAAAATGATCCTCTTATTATACAAAAAGTTAGGGGTAAAATTAAACCAAAGGGGAAACTAGCTGATTTTGCAACAGTGTAAATCTCAAACAACAACAAAAAATTGCTTTCTAGAAATTTCAGGTTCTTCAAATGAACTACAAATGTGTTCTCATAAAACTCATAAATAATTTCCAAGAAGTAAAGAAGGCATTTAGAGAGGGCTCATATGTTTTATTTCATCTAATATAAAGTTGCAAAATCCCTTTATCTTTTCAAATCTGTGCTGCCAGTGGAAAATTTGAAGAATTCCCAAGGATGAGAACTATGAGTCAAATGCTGAACATAATTCTAAATTATAGAAACAACTACTGAAACAGGTTAGATTACTAGCTGTAATTAATACAATTGCTGTCTATAACTTCCGGCTTGTGTGATCCTAAGCCTCTTCACCACGCCTCCCCCAACTCCCGCCCCAATAAAGGGCATGAAATTCTGGTTTAATTTTTCCAATCTTGTTATTTTAAATCAGTGGTTCGTTTTTGCTCTATAATGTTAACTATTCAGGGGTTGGTTTGAATGACCTTTTGTAAGCCAGCTTGCTAGTTTACAGATATTCTCTCTACAGCAGAGTCTGATCACAGTGCCATAAACTGAATCATTTATTCAATAAAGTTTACATCGAGTAACAATGCACCAGGCACTTTTTTGGCACTAGAGATACAGCAGTTTTGAAATACACAAGCCCTGCCCTTGGAGGGGAGGGGCTAACATTCTAGGACAATAGCTGGATGAAATAACTCTCTTGCGTGTTAGATCATATGGGTGATAAAGAAAAATAAAGGAGAATCACTCGGGGTTCTAGAGAGGTGGCACGTTTTAATTACATTCAACATCTGACACTTAAGAAGTGTCAGGGAAAATAAAGATTTAGTTTTCTGGAGTCCTCTTAGCCTTCCACCAGAGACCTGTGCTGTCTAGTTTAGCAGCCACTGGTCCCTGTGATATGGATGAATAGCTACTTTTCATGGAGGTGTGCTGGCAGAGGAAAATACCCACTAGATTTCAAAAACATCGCAGGAAAAAAAGAATGTAAAATATCATAATAACTGTATATACTGAATACATTTTTTATATGGTAATATTATAAAATATATATATATGGTAATATTTGGATATATTGGGTTAATAACCTATAATCTTAAAATTAATTTCATTGCTTTTAAAAAATACCTCTTAAATACAACTACCAAAAAATTTAAAGTTACAAATATGGCTTTCATTGTATCTCTATGGGCAGCACAGTTCATTCCAATGTCCATTTTAACTGAGTGCAGAGTGGAGTGGAAGAAAAACACAGGGAAAATATGAAGACGGCTTTATAGGTAGACAGTGGGTTCTAATCTTCCACTTACTAGATATGTGACCAGCTCGTAGATAATTACCCCTCTACTTCTGTTTTCTAAAAGGTAATAAGAGTAATATTTAAAATAAAAGTAATATTTACTGTAAAGAGAGGTTGTAAAGGATAAATGGATCCATGTAAAGTGCTTAGAATAGTGCCTAGCATGTAACTGTTTCCTCTTATTAAATATTATTTTTGGAAAAAGTGATTTTACAAATAACCCTTGGCTTTTGTGATGCATTTCAGTGGTTTATCAGAAAATGCCGTGACTTTGGATCAGATAGCTCTGGAGGCAGGGAAGCTAGAGGAAGAGCATGGAGAGAGCTATGGTGTCTGAGGAACATGGGTGCAAATCTCAGGTCTGTTGAATTTTAATCGCAGCATGACCTCATGCAAGTTGCTGGCTTTTTCTAAAGTCTCAGTTGCCTCATCTATAAAATATTTATTTTGAAGAGCAGTTTAAGAAACTGTTGAAGCAGTATAAATGAAAAACTCCTGGGACAACAGGCAGGTCAATAGATGAGAAAATAATGACAAACCCTGGATGAATTTTATTCTTTGCGTCGTACAAATGAACTGAGGATAATGATTATAATGCTCAAGAGAGTACTATTTCAAAGTTTTATCAAGCCTTTAAGCTCCTCCACATGCAACTGATACTCTCATTTTTACTCACTGTTAAAAGTACCTCCAAGAACATTTATTAAGCAACCCTGTTAACTTGCAACCCAATGCAACAAGAAGAATATAACATTTCTTGAAAACCTCTCTTCTGTTACTTCAGAACAGTCTTCCACGGAGGGTATCTTTCTCTTCCATTCACTTAAACTACTGAGACTATATTGCTTTTTTTTTCTCTTTTCTATGCAAGCATTTAATTTTTAAAAAGTCTTTTTCCCAGAGTCTGCAGCCTAGACAGCTGAGAAATGGCAGGGATGTTAAACACAAGTGAAGGGAAGACTGATTTTTATCTGGTGGAAGCGAGTACACAGGGGACAGCAAGTTTCACAAGAAGGGCAACTGCCTCTGCTCCATCCTTACCAAGGTGAACTGTGACCTCGTCTCATTTCACGGGGGCAGAAGCGTAGCCACTGTAGGTTGGGGATCAGGACACCTGACTCTAGTCCCAGCTGGCTGACTTGTTTACTCTATGGCAAATGGGAAAACCACTGACAACCCTGGACTTCTTGTCTGCAAATTACATAAAAACTATTTTCAACAGAAATGTTTGGGGTAAAAGGCTCTAAAAGGTTTTGAAAAAGTTTGTTAAAGAGCATGGGACTGTGGCTCTCACAATGGGCTGTCATGAGAAGGGAGGAGAGTCTCATATTCTTTTCCGAATTCCTTTTTTCCTAAAGTGCACTTCAGCAATCATTGTAGGTGTGTTCTTTCCCCTTTTATTTGCTCTGAGTGTTTTGTTCCTGACACTTTCTGAGGTCAAACACTGGAAGAGAATTGAAGGTAGGAAAAAACAAAAATGAAATAGTGTCCTTAATGGAAAACTTCAGTTAAAAACAACCCAAGTAAACTTGTCTATAAGACTCCATGCAAAATTTGACTAATATGAGCAAACTAGCATTAGAAAGGTCCAGCACTTGTCTTGAGCACCTTTGTTTTCAGGTGGAACTAACTAATGGCCCTTTTGTCTCTCTCCATAGTGAGGATCTGCTTTGCGTCATGGGCAAACTGCTGGGTACAGGAGAAAAAACAGTGAACAATTTCACCTTGCCTGCCAGAATCTGAAGCAGAGATGGATGGGATGAACACACAATGGCCCCTGTAATTAAATTAATTACAATGGGAAAAAGTGGTATGCACACACACAAAAGTAACAAAATCTTTAAAAAGACTTAGAGACCTGAAGAACTCTTTCCCAGCAATTTCTTGAGAATGGAGTTTTATAACCTCTGCTATGATGAACAGCTTGCAAAGGTAAGAGCAGCTCACTTTTTACTTAACAGCATCATATGTTTTTACTCTCAGGTTATCTTTTGGGAATGATGAAAGGAAGATGGTCCTCTTTTCTAGTTGTAAGAGTCCTTCAAATATTGACGACAGCTCCAAATAAGATTAGTGTACATGCTTAAAACCTGATGCATAACATTAATACAGCCTAACATGTATTGCTTTGAACTCATATCAAAAAACAGTACTGAACTTTTGCAGAGAAAAATGGCCTGTATTTTCCCTACAAAGCATTAGCAATAGCTCCAACCAAAGTCAAAATCTTTTCAGTATCTTAGTCAAAGTGATCAAACAAGACCCCTGAAAGGGAAAGAGCTATTCATCCACATCAAAATACAACACCACCACGTTAGAAATAACGGCACATGCATGCACAGACATTTATTACCTGTTTCCTTTTCTGCTGGGCCTAAAACATAAGAGAAGAAAATTAAGGAGAAAAGCAAAGTGTATCCATGTCGCTCACTTGCATAATGTAAAAGCAAAGAAATCAGCCCACTTCCTATTTCTAACTTAAAGTTGAGTTTGCTCTCGGTCTGACCCTAAGTATGAAACAAAACTCTTTATTTTTGAAGATACAAAAATAGAGGGGAAAGGGAGAAAATGAAAAGCATAAAAGTTTTCCTTATCTAATAAGCATGCATTTTTTTTTTTTTTTTTCTGGAAAAGAGACTGGTCAGCAGTCCTACCTGACAAGATTTCTAAGATCCCTTTTCTAGAATGTTCTGAGAGGGATGACTCCAGAAAGGAACAGGTGGGAGAATTCCCTGTTCCCACCCCACTGGATCCTATTTTAGGCTTTTCTCTAACACAGACTTGTTTTTGTATGTGATTCAGAAGAATAACCATTTCTTTCTGATCACATTGTTAATGTGTTTATTTAGCTGATCAATGAAAGAAGCTGATGGTTCTGTATAAATAAAATAAAGTTTTTCATTTGTCTATATTAAAATGGACTCTACAACTAGAAAATAAATACAGAAATAAAGTCAAAAATATATGGCATATTTTTTCAATATTGTTGGATAAGGTAATGGTCAAAAATATTAACTAAAATAGTAAAGACCAAAAGGATTCTCAAAGTTTTTTTGTACAGGGTTCATAATATTTGGATAAAACAATCTTGTGTTTGCTTAGGTTATCCACAAGTTTTTTCTCTTTGCCAAACTTGAAAGTTTTAGTATCTCTATTTTTATATAAATTCTTTCAATCCATGTTCACAAAACCCAATATCCCCAAAACATGAAAATTGTTTGGATGAGTATTCAAAATGTGAAAACCAATCTGTTTCTACTTTCCCCAAATGATCTAATATTCATCGCTTTTGCTTTAACACAACATGATATCATAATTAATGATGTTAAACTGGTAACTAAGGAGGTCTCATGTTGTTACTCTTGTGATATAATATTGGTTGCTATAGTGATGGGATGGCTTTTTTGTTAATCACTCAGGAGGTTGGTTATCATGTGCTCGTTAGAAAGCCTGATCAGGTTTGGAGAGAAAAAAGGATATAACACAGCCAATTATAATCATCTATTTTACTGTCCCAATTTTGATGAATCTATCATAATATCAACTAATTAATAAACTTATAATTCATTAAGTACACTTTTAGAAGTTATTAAATTTTTTTCTAATGGACAATTATTTTTCATTTTTAGAGATAACTATTTAACACCATAAACTTTTTCTTCCCTAAGTTAAAGCTATATGTATTACACAAGCTAGTTTTATGATAATTAGAGAATCTGAGGTCATTTCTATTGCTTTAATTATATCAGTCAAAGGATAGTTAGATAAGAGCTGATTGTGTGACTTCGCCACAAATTTCAATCTATGTATTTCTAAGCATCTTAAACCTTAATGAAGAAAATGAATAATTATCGTTAATGAATAAAACCTGAAGAAAGAGAAAAACTGCACAATCCTCTCAAGAGATCTAATCTTTCAAATGCATCAATATATTGTAAGCAATTAAAAGTTGCAAGGACATTCTATCAGTTTGTTTCAGCCCTCACCATAATCAACAAGTTTCCTCTTTTCTCTGAGAGATGCTGCAGAAGCGAAAATGAAATTATGTAACACTACACCAAGAATGAATACACTGCCCATCCTTTAAATGTTAGATATACTCACTGTAATGTCAAAAAATACAACCCATGAAAACACGTTTTGGTTTCTTCAAAACTCAAAATAAGAACAAAGGACAACTTAAGCACGAATCCCGGGTCTTTCATTCAAGCAGAGTCCCAGGAGGCATATTAAAGCAATGAATAGGAAAAAGCTCTTCAGTTCACCAGCTGAGATTTTAATGAGACATTTCCCTTTGCCATGGCACAGGTTTGTGCAGGGAAGGAAAGGACTTCTCACAGAAAATGCAGTTAATAGGCATTGTTGGCTCTCACGGCCACTTCAGCAATTGCTCACTGCACTGACCTTCTATTTTGGCGTATTCTGTGAGTCTTGTGTAATTGATCAAGGCAGCTTTCTCAAGACATTTTCTGACCACTTTTTTCACCTCTTCTGCTGGTATGGGAGTGGCAATATCTTTCATTAAAACCTAGAGAGAGAAAGAGAACGACAGAGACTGTATAGAATATGAAAAGCAAGTACACAAATTGCCCTAAACGTTATTAGTAGGAAGCGGTCCTAGGTAACCTCGGGGGAGGCAATGAGTAGGCACTTCACAACTGGGAAGGAATCTCTGAGTCTTGGCTCCTCCTGTCTAAGCCTCATGTAAGGACATCAAAAACTCCCATAGGCCAAGCTACCTTTCAGGGTGACTGTCACTTTTCCTCCAGGGAAACACAAAGCCACTAGAGCAGCTGTTTCAGATGAGGTTTATGGTCCTTGGGATGAAACTTTTGTCCTCGTACAAAGTTTACCTTGCACATCCTTGATTTAAAAGCCTTAAATATTTGGAGCAATATACATGAAAATACCAATTCCATTAAAACAAGCATTATTTACAGACTACAAAAATCAAGATCTCTGCTCTTACTAATTGTACTTTAGTTTGATCTGTTGGGGGCCGAGGTGGGGAGAGGTGGGCTTCTTTGTTTTAGTGAAATGAAAGGACTATTAAATGTCAAAACAAAAGGAAGCTTTCTGAAATTAAAAAAACAAAAAAACAAAACTGATTACTTTCCTGAATTATTATTATGGGTTCCTAAGTTATACTTTTGGATTTTCCATTTACAAGTATTACTGTTGGCAAATGGAAAATGCAATTATATCCAGAATTCAAAATATAACTCAGTTAAGTACTTCTGTAATGACTCCTTGACAGTTTTCCTTAAACCTTTCCTAGTGATAAAAAAAAAAAACTGCTTATAGTAAATTTCAATTATACAATTAGTCAAACTCTATCTTCCCTATAAGTCATGTGATTTTTCTTGCTTTGCTTCCATTCAAATTCTACAAAATACAGGTATAGCAAAATCTTAACATAAAGAAGACAATACTTTTGTAAGTGTTCTTACTACTCTGTCTTTCACTTTGGAAAAAATATTAAAAGAACATGAAGACCTCCATTTCATGCTTCATTATTTCCTTCTATTTGACCAGCCTCGGCACTAAGGATTTTATAATCTCAACTTCATTCAATTATCCTAGCACTGGTGATCCTTGACAACATGTTTCCATCTTATCAGGCAAGGTTTCCTTCTGAAAACAGCAAACTTTACCACTTAAAACTTTCCTTTCTTATCAAATTAAAATTTCTTCATATTCTCATATTAAAAATCTTTAACACACTGACATATATTCAGCACTTTAACTAGAACTGCACATTAGACTCTTTATTGCTACCAAAAAAAAAAAAATCCTTCTGCCTACAGTTAAAGCATTAACAGGCACTATTCTTTTCAATGTGATTACTACTAAAATTTAAGATTAATTTTACTATTAGACTTTCCCCATGGTGCCAAGCTTTCAAATAACAGTAACAGCTTTAAAATTAGAACACCTGTATCTAGGGTTAAAATCAGGCAGTATTTCATAGTATCTAGAAGCTGGACACTGTCTGAAGTGTGTGTGGGGAAACTGAATCTTCCTTCTTGGAGAAGTACAGATAAAGGACTGGCAAGTGCAAAAGGGAGGCACAACATATGTTTCATGCTTCCTCCCCATGTTTATTCAAGGCATCGAGTATCAACAATTCACATGCAGATTTTATTTTTCTAAGATGTCAGTAAGTACAGACATGAAAATGAAGAAATAGCCCTTACCATTTCCTCAATTCAGTAAGAGACATGATCAGTTACTATAACTGAAATAAAGGTCACTGTTCATTCTGCCACCTGTCAGTATAGGGCATGAGGGCATCTCCGGTATTACTAACTCGTCCCTGCTGGGGGAAGGAAAGTAGCTCTGCCATGGAAACCAGCACATAGCCAGGCTGTGCTGGATACCCAGGATGGGATGCCGTTCTAAAAACCAAAGCTGCCTTTAAAGACTTTTGTCTCATCAACAATACTTTAATGCATCGGATGAAATGAAAACTACGAAAAGTCTGAGTTACATGCAGCTTTTAAAATTATAAAAATTCTAGTAAAATAATTATGACAATAATATTCACAGTGAACAAGGATAAGACAGAGATAGATAGACAACACTAATCTGTATTCCAAAGATCTCACTACAGTCATCAGTTCTACTGTATGTATCAGTTCTAAGTCATCATCATCTCCTCTCCTAAACTCTTAAATCACTGAACACTGTCTCCCCTTTTTGCTTTTCAGAGAGGTGCGAATAAATAATGCATTACCTGGCATTCCTTGAGCAGAAAAATCAGTAAGAACAAGTGCTCTGAAGTCAACAAATCAAGACCAGAATAATCAAATCACGAGACAGAGATGATCGGCAGATATACTTTTTAATATGCATAAGGAATAAAACTTGTCCAGATTACTCAACTGCTAGTTTCCAACTAGCATGTGAATAGTTTTACAGAAAGATGAAATGATACTTCCCTTTTTCACCTAATCTACCACAAAAAAAAAAGCAGTGGCGAATATACTTTCATTAAAAAATGATTTTTAACATGGACATAAAACCTTATTTGCTGTTTACTTTTCATATACTTATATAATTTCATGACTTCTATCATCATCAATTTCTGTCATTGGTGAATTCACTCAAAGTAACACATAAACTGAACTGAAATAAATTTTGAGACAAATTAAGAAATGATATGTGTGTGAATATTAAATGCCGAGAATGCTTGCAGATATGAGGAATATGACAGGTAGAAGTACAAATAAGGGGGGATAATACAAGACGACTGTACAGTCTGAGAAGCATGATCATATTAAACCGAAATAAAAAATGACTATTTCCTGAAGAGGGAAAAATGAGGTGGGAAAAATGCATATTACCAAAAGGATGCTATAAACTCAGGATGGCAGTGGTGTAGGCTTCAGAAAGGTTTTGGAGAGGAAAAGGAGGATACAGAAGAATTTGAATGTAGTAAGAAAAAGTGGGAAACTGATGAGATGCAACAAACCTAGAAAAGATCACACTCCTAAGGAATGGGGCCGGCGGCCTAGTTCAGTAAGGACACAGCCATTGAGAATGCAAATAGTACTTACGAAGTGGTGTTCAAACATACCCTTTCAAGTAATGAAAGTGTAGCTTTCAGCGCACCCTCAGGTCGTCCAAAGGGAAAACAGTATCTTTTAAAAAAGGAGGAACAAAAGAGTGAGACATGTAATATCCAAGAATGCTAAATAATCCCTTTTCGATTACCTGACATTATTGGACAACAGTAAAACATGGTTAAAAGGGCACTGAGCCGTGCAGGAGATTTTTAACTGCTGAAATTTATATAGTCCCATGATTTAAATGTCTTAAAACGGTAAAGGTATAAACTGTGATGAAAGAGATTCTCAGGTTTCGGTGATACAGGTACATCGAAAAATATGGTAATCAAAGCAGAATCCCTAAGGTCCTATAAAGGAAACTTAAAATGCATTTCCTTCTAATTTCTTGTTTAACTTTTGTTATTCAAATTCCGTGATGCAATCATTTCCCCCGCTTCCTCGTGTATTTCTGTGTGATTTTAAGATGGAAACCCACACCACATATCTGACTTCCGTGGGAAGCAAGGTCCCGGCTCCCCGCCCTTCCTCACATTTGCCAGTCTCCGCTGGGGTCACTCCATCGCCCCCCTCCCACCCCAGCCCTCCCGCCTTTTGCAGCCCTTTTGCCAGAAGTCATTTATCCAAAGTATTTCTAGTCCCATGTAATCCTCATACACACAGATAACTGGAGGGCAGGCCACGTGGATATTCTGAAATGAGAGTTGGAGCTGGGATGGTGCGTGGGCTCCTTATAAGTCAGCTGCCACATGGTAGGGGCGGGTTTACTGCTTTTTACAAGGGGTCCTTCTTAGGGTCACTTTCCACTTAGAGAGCACAGAATGTCAGCCATTTCATCCTGTGGGAGCGCCTCCCTTGTTCAGTTAGGTTCAGCGAAGCCTGCTTCCCTGATCTCTTCCACTCATCCCACCCCCACCTCAAGCTCAAGTGCCTGAGGCAGCTGGGCTATCCTGGCGCCATTTTGCTCTGACTTAGACACCTTCACACTAATAACTTGGAAAGCTTACCCATCTCCATGTCTTTAGCCATTACCCAAGGACTTAGTAGACATATTTCCTAAGGCATAATTATCATATTTATTATTATAAATTTCTAAGGCAAATTATCATAAGGAATGATTATTTTTTACACTGTAATTTGAAGAGATTTCCCTCCAAAGCACACATAGTTTAAGCTCAAGTTCTTTTACTGGACCCAAATTTTAGATGGAAAGACTGATTCCTCACAAAGCAGTAGTTGAATTTATATTCAGATTAGGTTTTGGTTTTGTGAAACTTTCACTGGTGTCAGATAAGTGCAAATAAGTGTCATTTAAATCTAGCCACTCACATTTCTCTTTAGAACACTGTGCATCGCTTCATTTACTGTTAACATTTTCCTTCATTTAATCTTGCCTCTCTGCACCCTCTTAACCTTCTGCCCCACCCATACATAAAAAATATCAACAATTTATTTTGACAGAGTTCCCCTGCCCCTCACTCCCACCCCACTGGTGCTTTTCTTTAGAGTATTAGCAAATTAGGAAAGTAGCTTTAGTCATTTTGTATACCATAAACCTTAATCCATGTTTAAATAAAACACAAATTGGGTTCTTGTAGTCCCTTCCTCCTGCTTAAATCTTTTCAGCATATTTGCATAATCCACCCATTGTCTTTCCTATTGTTTATTTCCATTAACCTGTGGGTGACACATTTTATGAATGGAATGTTACTGATCCGCAGATTACATTTAGCATTTCAGGGCTCTGAGGTCCCACTGGGTATGTTCTGAATTAGCATTAGCTGCCCATCATGTGTAAATAATTTAACACATTTACAGAGTACAAGTACTCCTGAATCAATAAAATACAGAAAATAACTATACAGAAGCTTAATTACTTCTCACAAAACAAGCTTGAAAAGAAGGGAATCATTTTGTTCTGCTTTTCAGGATAAATATTTTGGGTTTTTACCACTTTGATAGCTCTCTAATAGCTAAGCAAACTGAAAAACACTGAATTATCAAATAAAATTCAACTGAGTTTAATACTTAATCTGAATAAATTAAAGTCACCCTGATTTTCACTTTAGTCAGTTAATTACACAGAAATATGAGCCTGCACAGATCTGCCCAATGATTAAACTATTTCTTTTCTTTGAATTTTAAATTAAAAACTTAAATACAGTATCTATTTTTATCAAAGTTACACATGCACATAGCCTAAAAGGAAACTTCTTCTAAGGGGATTTTTATGAAAAATCTAAGTCCCTTTTTGTCAGTTCCATCCCAATTTTCAAGTAATTTCTCTAGGAAAACATGTTCTAAACTTTTAGCTGATTCTTTTGGTTTTAAGTGTCATATCCCTGACCTACATGATAACAATTCAAATTTTTAATTTTCCAGTTTTAGATATTATCCTACTAAGTTCCCACAATGAAAGAGAAGTACTTAACTTAAAAAAATAGATTTAGAGGTGTAAGTGACATAGAATGAACTACACATAAAGTATTCAATTTGATAAATTTTGACAATATGTATGCATGGCATACATGTGCGAACCCATCACGACAACAAATGCAATATTCATATTCATGACCTCCAACGTTTCCTTCCAACACCTGGGGCCCAGGCAACTGCTCATTCACTGTCATTTAGTTTATGTTTTCTGTAATTCCACATTAAGAGAAACCATACAGTATGAACTTTTTTAGGTATGATTTCTCTCAGCTGTTTTGATATCCTTTCATGCTATTGCAATGCCTTAACATTTCATTCCTTTTCATTTCTCAGAAGTAATCTAGTACTGTTTTTATCCATTCTTTGTTGATGGTCACCTGACTTGTTTCCATATTTTGGCTATTATGAAAATGCTGGTATAAATATTCATATCAAAGTCTTTCTGTGGGTATATGCCATCATTTCTCTTGGGGAAATACCTAAAAGTGGAATAGCTGGGTCATACCTTAGGTGTTTCATTTTTTAAAAATCACACACTATTTTACAAAGTGAGTTGTATCATTTTACATTTCTGTCAATCAGTGTGGCTTTAGGTTATAGTTCCCTAAAGAGTAATGATGTTGAGCATATTTTTATGTGCCTTTTCACCATCATATATCTTCAATGAAGTATCTGTCAAAACAACTTTCTTTTTTTTTTATTTTTTATTTTCCCAATCTTGAACCCTTCCCCCGCCCCCCCACCTCCCACTCCACATCAACTCTCTGGATCATCCCTGTGCACCAGTCCCAAGCATCCTGTATCCTGAACCGAATATAGACCAACGATTCGTTTCCCACACGACAGCACACGTTTCAGTGCCATTCTCCCAAACCTTCCCCCCCTCTCCCTCTCCCTCGAAGTCCAAAAGCACAACTTTCTACTGGGTTGTTTTATTTCTTATTGTTTTAAGAATTATTTATAGGGAGTTCCCTGGTGACTGAGGGGTCTAGGCCTTTACTGCTGTGGCCAAGGTTCAATCCCTGGTCAGAGAACTGAAATTCTGCAAGTCACGTGGTGCAGCTAAAAAAAAAAAGTGTTATATTGTTGATAGAAGTCTTTTGAGGAATATGTATTGTATAAATATTTTCTTCCATTCTGAGATTCCCTTACAGCGTCTTTGGAAGATCAAAAGTTCTTAATGTTGAAAAATTCAAGGTAACATCTTTCCATTTATGAATCATGATTTTGGTGTTTCATTTAAGCATCTGTGCTTAGTCCTGTGACACAGATTTTGTTTTCTATGTCTATCCATCTTGAATTAAATTTTGGACCAAGTGTGAGGTATAGATCTAGGTTACTATTTTACATTTGGATATCCAATAGTCAGTTTCATGTGCTGAATAAAGTATACTTTGCAAATTACTTATACATTTGTTGAAAATCAACTGACCATATGTATGTGAGTCTATTACTGGACTCTACACAACCTTAATTATGGATTTCAATTATTGATTTTTGAGTACATAGTCTTGCCTTGCTTTTGATCCAAGGTGGAAAACATTCACTCTTTCTTCCTTTTCTACCAGTAAGTATGATGTTAGTTGTAGGTTTCCCACGATGCCTTTAACAGCTTAAACATGTGGCATGCAGTAACAATAATTATTTTAATACTGTTGTTCACTAATTCTATCTTCAGTGTCATTTTCACTTTTGCTTGTATTTATTCTCTTTATTGGTTGTATTTTACTATTTCTTCGTATGCTGAGAATGTTAGACTGGATGTTAGACACTGATGCTTTACAATATTGGTGGCTGAAAACTTTTGTCTTCCGTTAAATATTCTTGAATTTTGTTCTGGAAGGCAGTTAAATTACCTGAAAACAGTTTTATCGTATGAATCTTGGTTTTAAACCTCCTTAGGAAAGACCATGACAGTGTTTACTCTAGGGCTAATCTTTTCTCCACTCCTGAGGCAAAATCGTCTGTTTTCTACCTGATGATCGTGATTTAGGCTTCCATTTTAGATACTGAAAACTGAAACCAGTCCTAGTTCTGTGTAAAGAAATCCCTTATAATCATTTCACATAATTCTTTGCCCAACTTCGAACCCTTTTTTCACAGTGATGCCCAGATTATTACTTGGCTGAAGACTCCAGGGGGACCCTCAGCAAATAGCTGCAGGTCTGTCTACTGTCTCCTTTAGAACTTTGAGTTGCAAACTCTGGCTGCCTTACACTTCCTGGACGTTCAGCTCTGTCTTCTCAAGTCAGGGTGTCACTGGGATCTACCCAGACTCCTCCTTCCTGGATCATAATCTAGAAACACTGACCTGGTAGTGAAAGTCTCTCAGTTGTGTTCTACTCTTTGTGACTCCATGGACTATAAAGTCCATGGAATTCTCCAGGCCAGAATACTAGAGTAGGTTCAGTTCAGTTCAGTTGCTCAGTGNATATTTCCTAAGGCATAATTATCATATTTATTATTATAAATTTCTAAGGCAAATTATCATAAGGAATGATTATTTTTTACACTGTAATTTGAAGAGATTTCCCTCCAAAGCACACATAGTTTAAGCTCAAGTTCTTTTACTGGACCCAAATTTTAGATGGAAAGACTGATTCCTCACAAAGCAGTAGTTGAATTTATATTCAGATTAGGTTTTGGTTTTGTGAAACTTTCACTGGTGTCAGATAAGTGCAAATAAGTGTCATTTAAATCTAGCCACTCACATTTCTCTTTAGAACACTGTGCATCGCTTCATTTACTGTTAACATTTTCCTTCATTTAATCTTGCCTCTCTGCACCCTCTTAACCTTCTGCCCCACCCATACATAAAAAATATCAACAATTTATTTTGACAGAGTTCCCCTGCCCCTCACTCCCACCCCACTGGTGCTTTTCTTTAGAGTATTAGCAAATTAGGAAAGTAGCTTTAGTCATTTTGTATACCATAAACCTTAATCCATGTTTAAATAAAACACAAATTGGGTTCTTGTAGTCCCTTCCTCCTGCTTAAATCTTTTCAGCATATTTGCATAATCCACCCATTGTCTTTCCTATTGTTTATTTCCATTAACCTGTGGGTGACACATTTTATGAATGGAATGTTACTGATCCGCAGATTACATTTAGCATTTCAGGGCTCTGAGGTCCCACTGGGTATGTTCTGAATTAGCATTAGCTGCCCATCATGTGTAAATAATTTAACACATTTACAGAGTACAAGTACTCCTGAATCAATAAAATACAGAAAATAACTATACAGAAGCTTAATTACTTCTCACAAAACAAGCTTGAAAAGAAGGGAATCATTTTGTTCTGCTTTTCAGGATAAATATTTTGGGTTTTTACCACTTTGATAGCTCTCTAATAGCTAAGCAAACTGAAAAACACTGAATTATCAAATAAAATTCAACTGAGTTTAATACTTAATCTGAATAAATTAAAGTCACCCTGATTTTCACTTTAGTCAGTTAATTACACAGAAATATGAGCCTGCACAGATCTGCCCAATGATTAAACTATTTCTTTTCTTTGAATTTTAAATTAAAAACTTAAATACAGTATCTATTTTTATCAAAGTTACACATGCACATAGCCTAAAAGGAAACTTCTTCTAAGGGGATTTTTATGAAAAATCTAAGTCCCTTTTTGTCAGTTCCATCCCAATTTTCAAGTAATTTCTCTAGGAAAACATGTTCTAAACTTTTAGCTGATTCTTTTGGTTTTAAGTGTCATATCCCTGACCTACATGATAACAATTCAAATTTTTAATTTTCCAGTTTTAGATATTATCCTACTAAGTTCCCACAATGAAAGAGAAGTACTTAACTTAAAAAAATAGATTTAGAGGTGTAAGTGACATAGAATGAACTACACATAAAGTATTCAATTTGATAAATTTTGACAATATGTATGCATGGCATACATGTGCGAACCCATCACGACAACAAATGCAATATTCATATTCATGACCTCCAACGTTTCCTTCCAACACCTGGGGCCCAGGCAACTGCTCATTCACTGTCATTTAGTTTATGTTTTCTGTAATTCCACATTAAGAGAAACCATACAGTATGAACTTTTTTAGGTATGATTTCTCTCAGCTGTTTTGATATCCTTTCATGCTATTGCAATGCCTTAACATTTCATTCCTTTTCATTTCTCAGAAGTAATCTAGTACTGTTTTTATCCATTCTTTGTTGATGGTCACCTGACTTGTTTCCATATTTTGGCTATTATGAAAATGCTGGTATAAATATTCATATCAAAGTCTTTCTGTGGGTATATGCCATCATTTCTCTTGGGGAAATACCTAAAAGTGGAATAGCTGGGTCATACCTTAGGTGTTTCATTTTTTAAAAATCACACACTATTTTACAAAGTGAGTTGTATCATTTTACATTTCTGTCAATCAGTGTGGCTTTAGGTTATAGTTCCCTAAAGAGTAATGATGTTGAGCATATTTTTATGTGCCTTTTCACCATCATATATCTTCAATGAAGTATCTGTCAAAACAACTTTCTTTTTTTTTTATTTTTTATTTTCCCAATCTTGAACCCTTCCCCCGCCCCCCCACCTCCCACTCCACATCAACTCTCTGGATCATCCCTGTGCACCAGTCCCAAGCATCCTGTATCCTGAACCGAATATAGACCAACGATTCGTTTCCCACACGACAGCACACGTTTCAGTGCCATTCTCCCAAACCTTCCCCCCCTCTCCCTCTCCCTCGAAGTCCAAAAGCACAACTTTCTACTGGGTTGTTTTATTTCTTATTGTTTTAAGAATTATTTATAGGGAGTTCCCTGGTGACTGAGGGGTCTAGGCCTTTACTGCTGTGGCCAAGGTTCAATCCCTGGTCAGAGAACTGAAATTCTGCAAGTCACGTGGTGCAGCTAAAAAAAAAAAGTGTTATATTGTTGATAGAAGTCTTTTGAGGAATATGTATTGTATAAATATTTTCTTCCATTCTGAGATTCCCTTACAGCGTCTTTGGAAGATCAAAAGTTCTTAATGTTGAAAAATTCAAGGTAACATCTTTCCATTTATGAATCATGATTTTGGTGTTTCATTTAAGCATCTGTGCTTAGTCCTGTGACACAGATTTTGTTTTCTATGTCTATCCATCTTGAATTAAATTTTGGACCAAGTGTGAGGTATAGATCTAGGTTACTATTTTACATTTGGATATCCAATAGTCAGTTTCATGTGCTGAATAAAGTATACTTTGCAAATTACTTATACATTTGTTGAAAATCAACTGACCATATGTATGTGAGTCTATTACTGGACTCTACACAACCTTAATTATGGATTTCAATTATTGATTTTTGAGTACATAGTCTTGCCTTGCTTTTGATCCAAGGTGGAAAACATTCACTCTTTCTTCCTTTTCTACCAGTAAGTATGATGTTAGTTGTAGGTTTCCCACGATGCCTTTAACAGCTTAAACATGTGGCATGCAGTAACAATAATTATTTTAATACTGTTGTTCACTAATTCTATCTTCAGTGTCATTTTCACTTTTGCTTGTATTTATTCTCTTTATTGGTTGTATTTTACTATTTCTTCGTATGCTGAGAATGTTAGACTGGATGTTAGACACTGATGCTTTACAATATTGGTGGCTGAAAACTTTTGTCTTCCGTTAAATATTCTTGAATTTTGTTCTGGAAGGCAGTTAAATTACCTGAAAACAGTTTTATCGTATGAATCTTGGTTTTAAACCTCCTTAGGAAAGACCATGACAGTGTTTACTCTAGGGCTAATCTTTTCTCCACTCCTGAGGCAAAATCGTCTGTTTTCTACCTGATGATCGTGATTTAGGCTTCCATTTTAGATACTGAAAACTGAAACCAGTCCTAGTTCTGTGTAAAGAAATCCCTTATAATCATTTCACATAATTCTTTGCCCAACTTCGAACCCTTTTTTCACAGTGATGCCCAGATTATTACTTGGCTGAAGACTCCAGGGGGACCCTCAGCAAATAGCTGCAGGTCTGTCTACTGTCTCCTTTAGAACTTTGAGTTGCAAACTCTGGCTGCCTTACACTTCCTGGACGTTCAGCTCTGTCTTCTCAAGTCAGGGTGTCACTGGGATCTACCCAGACTCCTCCTTCCTGGATCATAATCTAGAAACACTGACCTGGTAGTGAAAGTCTCTCAGTTGTGTTCTACTCTTTGTGACTCCATGGACTATAAAGTCCATGGAATTCTCCAGGCCAGAATACTAGAGTAGGTTCAGTTCAGTTCAGTTGCTCAGTGGTGTCCGACTCTTTGCAACCCCATGAACCGCAGCACACCAGGCCTCCCTGTCCATCACCAACTCCTGGAGTCCACCAAAACCTGGAGTCCACCAAAACCCATGTCCATTGAGTCGGTGATGCCATCCAACCATCTCATCCTCTGTTATCCCCTTCTCCTCCTGCCCTCAATCTTTCCCAGCATCAGGGTCGTTTCCAATGAGTCGGCTCTTTGCATCAAGTGGCCAAAGTATTGGAGTTTCAGCTTCAACATCAGTCCTTCCAATGAACATCCAAGATTGATCGCCTTTAGGATGGACTGATTGGATCTCCTCGTAGTCCAAGGGACTCTCAACAGTCTTCTCCAACATCACAGTTCAAAAGCATCAATTCTTCGGCACTCAGCTTTCTTTATAGTCCAACTCTCACATCCATACATGACCTCTAGAGTGGGTAGCCTCTCCCTTTTTCAGAGGATCTTTTCAACCCAGGGATCAAACCCAGGTCTCCCACATTGCAGGTGGATTCTTTACCAGCTGAGCCACAAGGGACGCCCAGGTAAAAGTGAAAGTCACTCAGTCATGTCTGACTCTTTTCAACCCAGGCCAGAATACTGGAGTGGGTAGCCTTTCCCTTCTCCAGGGGATCTTCCCAACACAGGGACTGAACCTAGGTCTCCCGCATTGCAGGCAGGTTCTTCAAAAGCTGAGCCATAAGGGAAGTCTGTCCAGCTAGGGGAATTAAAGGGCCTCTTCATTGTCTCCCATCTCTTAGGAATCATTGTTATTCATTGTTTTACCTTTACTAGCTTGAAAAGCATTTTTTCCCACATATTTTGTCTTTAAAAAATCGCTTCAGGTGGAAGGTAACTATCATCCCATTATTCCATCTTGGATGTAAGGTTGCTTTTTTTAAAGACCACTTTGTACCACCCTAAACATAATTTCGGTTCCTCCTACCCTTCTGATGCAGTTACATCATTTCTGTGGGTTAGATCTAAATTCACTATCTACATTAATTATATAAATGTCCTAGATAACTGAGATGTATTTAATATGATTACTTTCTATGTGCCACTATTTTGTTTTTAATACTCTGCTAAATTTGTCTCTTTTAATTTCATTTTTATATACTTAGTTTAATACAACTTCTCTCATCATGTTAAAATATCTCTGTGGTCTGTCACTTTGACCTACTTGAAGAATTTTCTGACCTGCTCTGGTCAGAACTATTTCCTTCCTAGGCCCAACTCTACTTTGGGAGTCTCTACTAGCTACCACTATGAAGAGTCCTTCCTCTCTCACATTGACTTCCTGTTGCAGGCATCTTAATTCTCCCTCTTTGTCTTCTCCTTTGTCTTGGCAAATTTCATTCTCCAGAAAGGGAATATGGGAAGCATATTTCAAAGTATCATTATTTTATGATATCTTGAAAATATCATTATCCTACCACTACCCTTAATGGCTTCCCTGGTAGCTCAGAGAGTAAAGTGTCTGCCTACAATGCGGGAGACCTAGGTTCGATCCCTGGGTGGGGAAGATTCCCTGGAGAAGGAAATGGCAACACTCCAATATTCTTGCCTGGAAAATCCCATGGACGAAGGAGCCTGGTAGGCTACAGTCCATGGGGTGGCAAAGAGTCGAACGTGACTGAGCAACTTCACTTTCTTCTTTTCTTTCTACCCTTAATGGAGACATTCACTAGTACAGAGTTTTAAGCTGGAAATAATTTTTTTCTCAGAATTGTGAAGTCACTGATGCATTGTTTTCTGAATATCAGTACTGCTCCTCCTATCAAAATGAAAGCTAAAGAAAAGGATCATTTAAAAAAATTTGCTCACTGCCCGGCACATAGTAGGCTTTAATAAGTTATTGTATGTGTCAATTAATTTTTTAAGTTATCACATAAGATGTTAATTTTAGGTGAACCTGGGAGATGCATATACAGGAACTTTCTGTCCTCTCTCTGCAATACTTCTGTAAATATAAAATAATTTCAAAATAAAATATTAAATAAATGTACAAAACAAACAAAAAACTGTTGTAGAATAAATCAGTGTTGCTGCTGCTGCTGCTAAGTCGCTTCAGTCGTGTCCGACTCTGTGTGACCCCAGAGACGGCAGCCCACCAGGCTCCCCCATCCCTGGGATTCTCCAGGCAAGAATACTGGAGTGGGTTGCCATTTCCTTCTCCAATGCATGAAAGTGAAAAGTGAAAGTGAAGTCACTCAGTCGTGTCCAACTCTTAGCGACCCCATGGACTGTAGCCTACCAGGCTCCTCCGCCCATGGGATTTGCCAGGCAAGAGTACTGGAGTGGGTTGCCATTGCCTTCTCCCAAATCAGTGTTGAGAAGTACTTTTGATTCTTTTTTGTGCTTTAGTACCCCCACTTTTATGTCCAAGATTGTGAAAATTCGTAAGAACATACTCTAATGAGTGTCTATTTTAATTCATTGTGCTTGGTACTCAATGAACTCTTTTAACCTGAACACTTATGTCTCTTAATTCTGGAAAATTATTTCAAATAACTTTATTGATCATTTCCTACCTTCAGCCTTAACTGTTTCTGGAATTCCTATTATTTATGATGATGAAATCATGGGAGAAATATCAATAACCTCAGATATGCAAATAACACCACCCTTATGGCAAAAAGTGAAGAAGAACTAAAGAGCCTCTTGATGAAAGTGAAAGAGGAGAGTGAAAAAGTTGGCTTAAAGCTCAACATTCAGAAAACGAAGATCATGGCATCCAGTCCCATCACTTCATGGCAGATACATGGGGAAACAGTGGAAACAGTGGCTGACTTTATTTCTTGGGGCTCCCAAATCACTGCAGATGGTGACTGCAGCCATGAAATTAAAAGACACTTACTCCAACCTACACAGCATATTAAAAAGCAGAGACATTACTCTGTCAACAAAGATCCGTCTAGTCAAGGCTATGGTTTTTCCAGTGGTCATGTATAAAGAAAGCTGAGCGCCAAAGAATTGATGCTTTTGAAGAAGGCTCTTGAGAATCCCTTGGATTGCAAGAAGATCCAACCAGTCCATCCTAAAGGAAATCAGTCCTGAATATTCATTGGAAGGACTGATGCTGAGACTGAAACTCCAATACTTTGGCCATCTGATGCAAAGAGCTGAATCATTGGAAAAGACCCTGATGCTGGGAAAGATTGAGGGCAGGAGGAGAAAGGGACGACAGAGGATGAGATGATTGGATGGCATCATAGACTCAATGGACATGGGTTTTGGTGGACTCCAGGAGTTGGTGATGGACAGGGAGGCCTGGCGTGATGCGGTTCACCGGGTTGCAAAGAATCGACACCAATGAGTGACTGAACTGAACTGAATGANTGCAAATAACACCACCCTTATGGCAAAAAGTGAAGAAGAACTAAAGAGCCTCTTGATGAAAGTGAAAGAGGAGAGTGAAAAAGTTGGCTTAAAGCTCAACATTCAGAAAACGAAGATCATGGCATCCAGTCCCATCACTTCATGGCAGATACATGGGGAAACAGTGGAAACAGTGGCTGACTTTATTTCTTGGGGCTCCCAAATCACTGCAGATGGTGACTGCAGCCATGAAATTAAAAGACACTTACTCCAACCTACACAGCATATTAAAAAGCAGAGACATTACTCTGTCAACAAAGATCCGTCTAGTCAAGGCTATGGTTTTTCCAGTGGTCATGTATAAAGAAAGCTGAGCGCCAAAGAATTGATGCTTTTGAAGAAGGCTCTTGAGAATCCCTTGGATTGCAAGAAGATCCAACCAGTCCATCCTAAAGGAAATCAGTCCTGAATATTCATTGGAAGGACTGATGCTGAGACTGAAACTCCAATACTTTGGCCATCTGATGCAAAGAGCTGAATCATTGGAAAAGACCCTGATGCTGGGAAAGATTGAGGGCAGGAGGAGAAAGGGACGACAGAGGATGAGATGATTGGATGGCATCATAGACTCAATGGACATGGGTTTTGGTGGACTCCAGGAGTTGGTGATGGACAGGGAGGCCTGGCGTGATGCGGTTCACCGGGTTGCAAAGAATCGACACCAATGAGTGACTGAACTGAACTGAATGATGATGAAATGCCTAAGCAAATCCTTCATTTTTCCTGTCTTCATAGAGCTGTCCCTCAGTATCTGTGGGGGATTGATTCCAGGATCCCCATAGATGTTAAAATCCACAGACAATCAATTCCTTTATATAAAATGGTGCAGTACAATTGGTCCTGTATACGTGCAGATTCAACTAATCCAAATCGATAGAGCCAGGGATGTGAAACCTTAGGACAGGAAGGGCCAACTGTATTCCTATTTTCCTATCCTCCTCACTCTCCTACTTTTTGGAAGGTTTCATTAACTTAATTTCTCAGTATTGTGTACATATTGTTTGTGTCATCTGCATCAATTTATAAAAGCTCTTATGTTTCCGTAAGATTTTTTTAAATCTTGTTTTTGTTTTATAAATACTCTATATTCTCAAATCTCTCTGAATATATTAATAATAGATTCCCACCACCTCTTCCACCATTTTTTTTCCCCATATAGTCTGTTTTTTCCCCAAGTTGCTGTTTTGTATTACTTGCTTGGGCTTTGAGTCCTACAGAAAATACTTTCCTCAAATATCTGAAGCCTTACCTTGGCTGTCTGATCATTTTCAAAACTTCATTATTAAATAACTGAACAGAAGCTATACACACCTAGGTGGGTATGTGTATACTGTGGTCTTTGCTGACAGGGACTAGAGCTGAGCTGTTTTGTGGGAGTCTTTATTTTTCACAGCTTTAGGTCTTTTCTCTTGGGCTAGTCAGAGTCCCAGGGGAAGACACTTATAATATGTATGGAAGGTGTAAGCCTGTCTGCCTGCCTGCCAGCATTTTGGGTGCCAAGTGCGTGAGGTGGAAGGAGAAGGCTGTGATTCTCAGATTTCAGAATAAACATTTATTTAATCTCCATGTTTCTATATAATCTCGAACTCCAACTGTGCCTGTTTCCTCCCCTCCTCCACCTCAGCCCAGGTACCCTCTAATTTTACCCTCTCTAGGGAAAAAACCTGCAGTGCTCTGCTAGGGAAGGGGAGGGGCAGCAGCCTAGCTGATGAGTTAGAAAAGATCTGGGGATCTAAGTGTGTCTTAAGCAGATTTACAGCAAATCGTTCTAGTCTTAATTTCCAGGAGGGTTTACAACTGGCAGTTCCAAATGTTTTGGCGATTGTATGACATAAATCAGATTGCTTCTTTCTTTTTCCCTACTTTCAGTTTATGTACAGTTTTTCCTGGGTGGCTAAATGAGATACCACCCATTCATCTGACTTCTACATTTTAAATTTTTTTACATTTTCTCTTTTATTCTTGTCTTTGTAGGTTTTTATCTTCTGAAAAATACTGTTCTGTTGTTTTGGTTAGGTTCTGTTAGGAAGCTGAGCCAGACATGCATTTAACCTGCTGTGTTTAACCAGAAGTCCCTCATTTATGTTTAATTTAATTTGCCTTACTTTATCTGTGTCTTTGAAATTCATTTCTGAAACACAGTTGCGCCTGAATACATTTTTTATGCAAGAGTTATTAATAGTACTCTGGTTACTTCTTTAGTGTGAGTTGATATGTAATTTATGTTCTCTCTAAATTTTAATGTATTGATAAACAGCTAAGGAAGATCATTTGATAGAATCCTTAGGAAAATCTTCATGGATAATTTAAATATGCTTCCAAACTTGTCTATATGGAAACCTAAAATTTCCTCTGTTTTATTTTAGCCTCATTTCTTCCCATCCAGTTTTCTATAGACTCAGGAAAAACAAAACTCATAAAATTTATACAAACTGTACATATATCAAAAGGGAATATAAAAGTCAGCCCAAAATATCTAGAGCAGTTTGGTTTAGCTCTTATCTTTAGTACATCGAAGAAATAAAAATGAAAAAGAATTCGAGTACATCTTTACAGACTTTACATAGAAAAGTAGAGAAATAAAACTGTAAGAGAGAGGAAATGAATACAATAAATGATGTGGGCAATAGTCATTCTGCTGGCTCAGATGGTAAAGAATATGCCTGCAATGCAAGAAACTTGGGTTCAATCCCTGGGTCAGGAAGATCCCCTGGGGGAGGAAAAGGCAACCCACTCCAGTATGCTTGTCTTGAAAAAATCCCATGGACAGAGGAGCCTGGCAGGCTCTAGTCCAGCGGGTCGTAAAGAGTCGGACACAACTGAGCAACTAACACTTTCACGCTTCACAGCTCCTCCTTTGGTGGTAGGCCCCGGTGGGCTGGTTCTGACCAGGTGGACTCAATCATGGTGGTCCCATGGCTTGTCAGTGAGTCAAGAGAAAAAGAGAGCCTCTACTCGCTTCCCTTTAAACCTCCATGTATGAATGTGAGATCAAAGAATTCCTGGTCTTGCTACCCATCTAGGGCTAAAGCTACCCCATGAAAAAAGAAAGCCATGTGAGGAACACAAAGAAATGGAGCTCTGTCTACTAAATTCAGCCTGTATCGAAGTTTACCTTATCTACGAGCTGCGTGTAAGTGAACACATGCATCTGTTGGTTTATTTAGACCAATATGAGGTGATCTGTTACTTGCACATGAGGGCACTACTACAAACAACCATGGAGACTCATATAGTTCCTGATACAGATACTTAACTGAATGATGAGCTGCGTCTCAATAACGCCGACAACAGAAAAAGTATATATTTTCATTAAATGACATACACAAAATGGTGTCTATACAGCCTGAAAGATACTAGTTTTGGCAGCAAATGCATAAATATCCTCTGCAAATGTGTTTGCTAATGTGAATTTATTGGCCTTTTGGACAGAATAATTTTCATAATTCTCCAAGAATTGTCTCATGCATAGCATTTCTAAATACAGCACTGAATGACTGGCCCAGGCCCAATTATCATGACAAAGTAAATCCTCCCTTATTCACTTACCTTAAGTTGGAGGTACCAGCTCCAGCTGAAATCACTAATGCAGGGAAACAGATGAATAGCATATCCTATGATAATTTTTTTCCTTCAGGATCATTTTAAAAAATCACAGAATCTAAGCTTTTCATATTACAAATAAGGAAACTGAGATTCAGAGCAGCCATACACTGTTCACATGGTTAAATCACAGTGTTTTCAAACTGTTGAGGGCAATATTAACTAAATTTATTTTTCAATAAGTTCACATGAAATGATTCCAAATTACATGCCCACAACATGACAGACGTGCTGTAAGATACAATACACTGACATGGCAGCATTTTATAGGATCTAATGATGAGAGTAATAGAAAAAGGCATCATTCTGTTTTTGACTGTTAAGTTCTATTAAGCCCTCTATAATCAGAGGACAAAAGGAATATTATCAAGATATTTATCTCTCATCCTGCAAATGTTTCTTAGTCTCAGTACTTCATTTTTTTGACTGAGAAACTGTGCCAGGTGCACTGTGGTCTGTATTTTCACAGAATGTAAATAAAAGGATAACTAAGGACTTAAGAAATATATGTCCTTACTAGGTGATGGGTGACTAGGGCATAGTACAGATGATGAACAATAAAAGACTTCAGGTTTTCCACTCTCTGATGGAATAAATGAGAAAGTCTTCTTGCCTGGTGATGCAGGAGGAGGGGGTAAACATGCCCAGAGCTGACGGAACAGCTTATGTAAAGCTTAGAAGACAGTGTGAGTGGAATGGATATTGCAGGGGGTGGGGGCTACCTAATGAGTTGTGGAAATTGAAAAGGCAGGCTGAGAAGGAGACCACAGATGGAGTAATGTGTAGACCGTACCTTGCAAGCAATGGAGGAGAAGCTAACTGCTAGTTCTTGAGCAGTAGTAGAACAACATAATCCACATTTGTAGGAGATTAGGAGTGCTTGCTTCGGCAGCACATATACTAAAATTGTAGGAGATTAGGAGATTGGGTGAATTAAGCCAGCAAGCACTTGTACTGATGGAGTATATACCTGAAATGGCTTATCTGATTCTCTAAAAGGGAAGAGAGTCTTTCCTTTATCTCCTCAAATCTCTCCTTTTCTTCCACTGAAACGGTTCCAATTCCATCAGGCCTGAAAAAAAGTAGAATCAGTAATTTTAGTGATAGAAAATGAAAATATTTTATGTTTTTCTATTTCCCTGAAAAATCAAAATCATAAAGGAAAATGCACATTGGTTCACAGTATTACATAAAGCTTATGTCTACAGTGAAATTTTATTGGAGGTGTTTGCAGTCATTTGCTCCATATTTTGACCTGGAATGAATGGAAGGCATTTATTTTCTTTTAGAGAGCCTTCAAGGCAAAGAATAACAATAAATAGTTTGCAGATCCAGAAAACAATAACTAGTCCTTGAGAATGGCAATGAAAAGTGTTTTATAGTGATACCGAACAGTTGACCAATTAAATATCCTGAATGGAATTATTATAAAGAATATACTGAACGTAAGCTAAAATGTCTTAACTGCTTCTCTTCCAAATAAAATTTGAGCTAATATGAAATTAGAGATTTAATTTTAATTGCTATAAGGAAAAGACATTTTGGATATATGTAGTGATTTACTGCTCTTTTTTTTTGTTTAAATATAAATTAAATACAAACATTTGAATGAAAACACACAGAGAAGACAGTCTACCTATGTTTCAAGATTTTTGTGCTTAACCAAATATGCTTATGAAATAAAGGTTATGAATGAACAGAAGTATTCTTTTACTAAGAGATTAGAATTGAAAATATAAAATATACCTAATAGCATGGACTGAGAATTTATTCTGTATCAATTTAAATATCTGGTAGTATAGCACTCATTTAAAATTTTCAATATGTGAATTTAACTGTCTTTGTTAAAAACAGAGAAAAAGATACAGGACTTTTTCATTAACTTTACATATTTATACAGTTCAACAAAATGAATCTTTTGCATTTCTTAGCACCAGTCATTCTTTGCCCAATTAACTTATTTTTTTAATATTATATTTTAATTCCTGAAGACTTATCATTTGAACTAATTTTTAATGTTTATGTATAAAATAGGTAGAAGTGAGGATTATGAAAAAATGGATATTAAAAATAACTTTCCAAACAAGATTTGTATTTTCTGTTCTAATTGTTTTCCACAAAAGGATCTATGGATATGTGTATGTGCATTTTTGATACTTATAATCTAGTCAAGTAGGATAAAAGTAATTAATTCTAAGATTATACCTGAATCAGACTGGCTTAAAGACCTTCTATTCATATCAGAAAAAACAGCTATCAGTAAAGTCTGAGAATTTTTTTTTAAAGAGTAAATAATTTATTATTTCAGAAAGTTGTATCCAGCTTGAATTTATGCTTTGAAAATATTACCTACAACTATATTTCATTCTAATCCACTGAAATGCAGTTTGAAAGTTAACTGAAAAAATAAAAACTAATGGCAAAATATTGGTCTTTCAAAATTTTTAAGAAGAAAAAAGAAAGTCTGATTTTAAATTCTGGAGCGATGAACTATGAGCTAACCCCAATGGTTTATAATAATTTAACAATGGATTTTTTCACATGTTTACTTTGGAGTTATTACCTATCGAGCAAATAATAGCACAAAACCCAGACTAGAACCCAAGAATGACTATTACCAATCATCATGGAAGTTGAACTGGAGAGTTTTAGCTATATAATTAATTTGGGAAATTGGATAGATGAAAACTGTTAACTACATTATGTTATTATTAATACATAGCATAAAAACTCTTACCACCAAGTTGCAGGTGATTATTTCACTAAATACATCTATGCAAACTTGATGAAAAAGAGCAAAGCCCTTATCTTTTTTGTTCTGATGACTGACACAGCCCTTGATCTGGCTCTCTGACGTTTGCCACGTGATTATATTTGACTGAATTTTACTATTTGTTTCAACTATCCAAGGAGACTAATCCACAGTGATTGACTATGTCACCAGGTGATATGACGGTTCACGGGGGCACATCGCCTGCCTGACTGAATGGAGCCAGGGGTTCAGTTGGTAAGGAGTGAGAAGGTTAGTCACCTTCACTGAGATACAGATGGTTATTCATACTGAAGGGCTGTCGTTTTACTGAGCTTATTACTAAATTAGGTACATATCTGACAGGTTAAATACATTTTATATTTTGGACCTGCTCTTATTCACATGTCCTTAGTTTAGTGTATGTCAGTGAGTGAAAGTCACTCAGTGGTGTCCAACTCTTTGAGATTCCATGGATTGTAGCATGCCAGAATCCTCTGTCCATGGAATTCTCCAGGCAAGAATACTGGAGTGGGTAGCCATTCCCTTCTCCAGGGAAATCTTCCCAACCCAGGGATCAAACCCAGGTCTCCCACATTGCAAGTGGATTCTTTACCATCTGAGCTACAAGTGAAGACCCAATATGCCAGACTATGTACACACCAATATACCAGACTATGTACTAAATATCAGGCGTATGAAGTGGCCTTCTATATCTAAAATATTGAGGCTAAATGGCAACTTTGCTGTACTCATGCCTCAAAGTAACAACTCCTTCTAAAATTATTCTTCCCAGAAAATGCAAATACTTCTGTGTCATTAATATCTTGTCATGATTGTTATTAAAACAAACACAATAATGATCAATGCACTGGGTACTGTGCTATTTTATATGTATAATAACATAGACTGAACACAGTAATCTCTCTAGTCCCCAGCAGAGGCAGCTACTGAGGCTCAGGGAGATTAGGTGACTTCCTTAAGGTCACACAGCTTGTAAGGACAGGATCCTGGACTTGAATCTAGGTCTCTCACATTCCAAATCCAGGCCTTTTAGTGCTCATGCATTACTTACTGTCTTTCCTCTTTTTTTTTTTAATTGCTGCATCATGAGGCATGTGGGATCTTAGTTCCCCACCCAGGGATCAAACTTGTGCCTCCTCCAGTGGAAGCATGGAGTCTTAACCACTGGACTTCCAGGGCAGTCCTTCCTCTATGTTTAAAATGAAAATACAGAGCAATAAAAGAAACCGCTAATGAAAAATGGAAGCTATATTTGAGAAGCAACAATGGTGGAACTTTTCAGTTTCAGTTCAGTTGCTCAGTCGTGTCTGACTCTTTGCGACCCCATGAAGTGCATCACGCCAGGCCTCCCCGTCCATTACTAACTCCTGGAGTTCACCCAAACCCATGTCCATTGAGTCAGTGATGCCATCCAACCATCTCATCCTCTGTCGTCCCCTTCTCCTCCTGCCCTCGAACTTTCCAGCATCAGAGTCTTTTCTAATGAGTCAGCTCTTTGCATCAGGTGGCCAAAGTATTGGAGTTTCAGTCTCAGAATCAGTCCTTCCAATGAATATTCAGGACTGATTTCCTTTAGGATGGACTGGTTGGATCTTCTTGCAGTCCAAGGGACTCTCAAGAGTCTTCTCCAACACCATAGTTCAAAAGCATCAATTTTTCAGCACTCAGCTTTCTTTATAGTCCAACTCTCAAATCCATACACGACCACTGGAAAAACCATAGCCTTGTCTAGATGGACCTTTGTTGAGACAATAATGTCTCTGCTTTTTAATATGCTGTCTAGGTTGGTCATAAATTTCCTTCCAAGGAGTAAGTGTCTTTTAATTTCATGGTTGCAGTCACCATCTGCAGTGATTTTGGAGCCCCCAAAAATAAAGTTAGCCACTGTTTCCACTGTTTTCCCATCTATTTGCCATGATTTGATGGGACTGGATGCCATGATCTTAGTTTTTTGAATGTTCAGCTTTAAGCCAACTTTTTCACTCGCCTCTTTCACCTTCTTCAAGAGGCTTCTTAGTTCTTCACTTTCTGCCATCAGGGTGGTGTCATCTGCATATCTGAGGTTATTGATATTTCTCCCAGCAATCTTGATTCCAGCCTGTGCTTCCTCCAGCCCACAATTTCTCATGATGTAATCTGCATATCAGTTAAATAAGCAGGGTGACAATATACAGCCTTGACGTACTCCTTTTCCTATTTGGAACCAGTCTGTTGTTCCATGTCTCATTCTAACTGTTGCTTCCTGACCTGCATACAGATTTCTCAAGAGGCAGGTCAGGTGGTCTGGTATTCCCATCTCTTTCAGAATTTTCCAAAGTTTATTGTGATCCCCAGAGTCAAAGGCTTTGGCACAGTCAATAAAGGAGAAATAGATGTTTTCCTGCAATTCTCTTGCTTTTTCAATGATCCATCAGATGTCACGCTTATTCACATCACACATTTTCTGTTACTTGTATAAGGCAGAGAGCTTAAAAATCACTGCAATTTTAAACACCTACTATCACATCAGTAATTCAGTTAAAACAGACGTTAACAAAGGAAATCCTAAAATGTGTTCTTTCATACAGCATAGGTACTCACAGAAGCCTTGAGAGAGATTCAAACCAGTCATATTTATGAACATTTACCTAGTAGACTCAGGGTAAGGGGAGATTTAAAATACAGTAGTTTTACAAGCTCAGTTTATAAATTGTCAGATACATGTTTGAAATCTATTGAGAACTGACTACCCCACTTCTGCTGCTCCCCTTGCTGCTGTCCTTCATCACAGGCTCTCCCCCGAGTATGACTACAGCAAACATGGTCTCTCTCTTTTTGTCTTTTCTTTACCAGAGTATTGGCTGCACACTACTGTGAGCCATTTTCAAGCAGGAGTCATATCCCTGCAGAGGTAATGCTCACCGTAAAAGCCAAAAGCCCACTCTGCTCTTCTCCGCCTGCTGAAGGCAAGTCCCTTCACTGCCCCACTTGTCAAACACAGGAAGCGCGCTGTGCCGCATAGCCTTTCATGTGAAGCTTCCACTGCCCAGGAGCCTTTCCCTAGGCACACACGTGGCTTTCTCACTTCCTTCATTCTCATCTCTAGTGACATGACTCAGGATTAACAAGGTCATCTCTAACCACCCGATGGAAGAGTGTCATCTCCCATTTCCACAGGCCTCTTTATTGTTTGCCATCGTATATTAGATGACTGATGTCGTCTAACGTGGTATACAGTTGTCTCCTCTGTGCTGTACTAATGCCCTGAACAGTTGGCATATGGTTAACATTCAACATATAAATGCTAAAAATACGAATGAGTGCAATGTAGAATAGAAAATATCAGCTATATAGGACTATAAGAATTCATGAATTAATAATATCACATATATTATTATTATTACTTATTAGTATTAATATGGCATGCACTATTTGGAATGTCTTCATTATATAACAGTAGGTAAAATAGGAAATTTTTGAAAAGCAAACAATAGCAGGAATTATAGTCAAGAATTCAGGGTAAAAAGATCTCTAACAAAAGTTACTGTGCATTTATACTAAGCAGAAAATCTTTCAGTTCAGTTCAGTCACTCAGACATGTCCGACTCTGTGATCCCATGAATC
>SJYA01000584.1:756827-823065 GCA_006410615.1 Neotragus moschatus | reverse complement strand
CATACCATTTTTGTCCTTTATCGAGCCCATTTTTGCATGAAATGTTCCCTTGGTATCTCTAATTTTCTTGAAGAGAAAAAATCTTTTGTGCTTACCTAAACACTATTATTAGTAAAATGAAGTTCTTTACATCTTAAGAAGAGATTATTTTTCCTGAGATAATAAAAGTAAAAATAACGTTGCCTCTTTGACATTGACAATAATGATGTTAAAATGTGGTTATTTAAAATTCTAACAAAGAAGACCAGTTTTCTAATTCGAATGTTAACTGGGGTTTAACTCTCTGCTTAATACATTAAAGTGTTTCCAATGAGAAGGAAGGGCATGCTCATGTATCAAGAGTTAATATATATTTTCATTTTTTTCTGAGGTCTGTAGTTACTGAAGTTACATGACTTTAATAAAAATAGAGTGTTAGGAGAAAGAAGTTTAAGATATGAATAAATTATAAAGCATAGTTCTATAGTAGATATACTTTTTAAAATAAAAGATACTGTCAAATGACATAGAACTTCCTTTTGATATTACATAAAAAGTGATTGAATGCCACAAGCAGTTGTGTCTACATTAATTATTATCTGAAAGATTCTTAAAAAACAGTCACATAACAGAACTTTCTGCCATTCATTCATGCTTAGTAGACTGGTCTTACATCTGTCTATGGGTCATATTCTGACTTCATAGAAGCCATTTGTGTGCACATGTGTATGCCTGTGTGTACACACATACACAGAGAATACCTTTTTTGAAGGGCAGATTCATCCAAAAAAATAGATCCTGTACACGTATTAAGGCGTGTAAAATTAATTTCACTCAATTCCTTTGTGAACTAAGCAATTTTATATTTTTCCTATCCATCAATCTGGCACATTAAGCACTTTAAAGCAAACAGAATCCTTTCTGTATATGTGACATCTTGTCACGATTACCAATTCCTTCCATAATGAGCGCAGCATAAACTCTAAGTGAGGTGGTGGTTTAGTCACTAAGTCCTGTCTGACTCTTGTGACCCCATGGATGATAGCCTGCCAGGCTCCTCTGTCCATGGGATCTCCCAGGCAAGAATACTGGAGTGAACCGCCAGTTTGTTCACCAGGGCGTCTTCCCAATCCAGGGACTGAACCCGGGTCTCCTCAATCACTGCAGTCTCCTGCATCGCAGGCCGATTCTTAACTGGTGGAGCCAAGGTCTAAAGTGAGGCAGGTGCTCTGAAAAGTCAACTGCAGAACAAGAGGGATGCACAGAATTACCTATCCACTTTCTATAATCTCTGATGGCCTTTGGGGTAGTTCAGGTAATCAATTAGTTCCCATGAAGGGAAAGGCTGATTCCACTGGATTTCACGAAAGATCTGAGAGGAAGAGAGTGCAGAACTGGGTTTCAGAGTTGGGCATTTGAGCAGAAGAGAAGAATCACAGAGGGGACCTGCCTCAATGTTCAGACATGGACTAATCTGCTAGCTTCCCTCCCTTGACAGGACAGCAGACAGTTTATGCGTTTTGTAGCCCTTTTCTCAGTATCATACAGCACTTCAGAGGCCTGTAAGACCAATACAAATTCTGGCATTTTAATATCCATTTTATCTGCACAAATTTAAGTAAAGATAATTTACCAGCTACCACCGTATTTTAAGGAGCAACGGTTCTGTGACAAACCCCAACAAAAAGGGTGAAACAGCCCATGTATTTTATTTTTGAATACCCAAAATCATGAGAACTGGTTGGAGGTTCTGAGTGCAACCGTGAGGTCTGAGAAGGTTGACAGTAAAGGAATCGGCTTAATTTGCTTTAATGGTGCATCCCGGAATGATTCAATCGTGGGATCTTCCCACAATTGCCACTTAAAAAACACCATTTGGGGATGAGGAGCACTGGTGCTATTACTCAATGAAAACCGTAACATTTCTACGATTATTTTCTTTAATAATTTTTTAGAATTTGTTTTTGGCTGTGCTGGCTCCTTGTTGCTGCACTCGGGCTTTCTCTAGTTGCAATGAGTGGGGGCCGCTCCCTAGCTGCCGTGCTCGGGCTTCTCATTGCAACAGCTCCTCTTGTTGCCGAGTAAGGGCTCTAAGGCACATGGGCGTCAGTAGTTGTGGCATGTGGCCTCAATAGTTGCAGCTCCCCGGCTCTACAGCACAGACTCCGCAGCTGAGGCACATGGGCTTAGTTGCTCCAAGGCATGTGGGATCTTCCCAGACCAGGGGTTGAAGCCACATCTCCTGCACTGGCAGGTGGATTCTTTATTACTGAGCCACAAGATCAGGCCTATGGTTATTTCCTTCACCACTTCCATCATCAGGACAGCGACTAGATACTTAAAGGATAAATGTGCCTGCCCTTTGCTTTATAATCTCTAGCAGTGGGCATACCACCTGCAACAGAGGAGTGCCTGGGAAATCTGTGGGTTGAATAAATACCCAAGGAATTAATACTGCATAGAAAAGTCTGGTAAATTGATGAGATTTCCTTTCCCCTCCTCACACACCTCTTCCTTCCTCAACTCCTCAAGGAAGTTTGCTTATCTTGGGGAGTTTGGTGGCTTGTGGTAAAAGATATTTTACAAGTAAAGAGTAGGCAAATGATGAAGTTCATGGTGCCTCTGAGTTTCTTGCTGGCTGCTTTTCACCTGGCCTCTCTGATGAGGGATGTATGACATCCTGGCTTCCACCAGAGAGAGTGAGAAGGGGAGAGACACCTGGAGGGTGGGCTTTCTGAATTGTCAATTCTGCCTGCAGCACAGCAGGTAAAAGTCACTTTGTACTTCGTGTATTTCCCACCAATATCCATTTGTGAACAGAATGAAAAAAAAGAGAAAGACACAGTGCGAGAATGAGAAATGGTGGAAGCTGAGGGAGAAAACAGTAACCTCTCATTTTTCTTCTCTAACCTATAATACCTCCTATTGTTTCAAACAAAAGGATGTATCACTTAGATGGTCATACAATACATAATCAGTGTTCTTTCACTTCCCCCTGAAATTTTAAATATCTAGAAGCAGATATTAATTCTACACTTATACAGTCACTGAAATAGAAGAAACCAATTTTCTAGGTGCAAATATCTTGGAAATGAAGTTTAAAAATCATATTCTCTTTTTCCAAACCCTCCTCCATCCTAATCCTTTCCATATTTGAATTTCCAACTGTATGCTATTTTCTTTGGAGGTTTTAGATACTTCTACAAGAAGAGCAGGAATCTGACACTATGAAGATGTGCAACTTTGTGACTTAGTTTTTATGGTAAAGTAGCGATAGACAGGCAGGTAAAGGATAGTTACCAAGTATTTCATAACTGGCCTCTCCTAGAACCAAACTAAAATCATTATTGTACACAATTCTTGAGTTAAAGAAAAATAAAATATTGAGAGGATTTTAAAATAAAGAGAGTTAAGGTTAACAGTGTTCTCTGATATAAGTATTATATCAAATCAATACCTAATATTATTTTCAAAAATAACTTTTTTAAAAAATTAAAGAACTATATATACATCACAATTTGGGAGAATTCAGAAAAACACAAAGACCAACATTTTTGTCAATGTCCCAATCAGAAACAACTGGTAATGCCATTTTGTAAATATAATCCATTCTTCTTTCTCTATATAAATCTATACATATACTGCACATTCTGATGTATAATTTGATTCTTTTAATGAAGTATAAACATTTTCTCACATCATTTAAATACCCTAAGATATGCTTTTTAATGGAAGTATGGTATTTCATCATATGGATATATCACAATCTATTTATCCAATATTATATTAGAATTTTAGACTTTTTCCATTTTTCATGACCATAAATACTGCTGCAATAACCAACCTTACATTACATATTTTTAGCCTCTCATTGTTTCCTTGGGATAAATTCCTGAAAGTATACTGTTGGGTAAATGGTGCTATGGATCAAAATGCATTTCCTTAAAAATTCATAAGCTGTAGTCCAAACCCTCAATATTACTGTATTTGGAGACAGGTCTTTTAAATAGTACTTAAGGTGGAATGAGGTTTTAGGGCTGGAACACAAATCTGATTGGATTGGTTGCTTTGTTAAAGAGGAAGAGTGAGCCTCTCTCTCTCTCTCCTGTAAGAACACAGAGAGAAGGCAATCATCTGCAAATTAGGAAGAGGGTCCTCTTCAGAATCCAAGCACACTGGTATCCTGAACTCAGATTTCTAGTCTCTGGAACTGTTAGAAAATACATTTCTGTTCTTTAAGCCATGTAGTCTATGATATTTTATCATGGTAGCCTGAGTTAGGACAAGTAAGATGACATTTGCAGGCATTTGATATATATTGCAAAACTGCTTCTTAAGAAAGCACTTATCAGCTTACATTCTGACCCACAGCACATGGAATTATTAATTTCCTTCTAACCTTATCAACTGTGGTTGTTTATCATTTGTTATAATCACTTTCAATTATATATAAAAGGGTATTTCGTTGTTTTAAGTCATTGATTTCTATGCAGCAAAATGACACAATCTTAATGGTTATATGGGGTCTTTCCAAGGGCCATAAAATTCACTGTAATTGATTCATTAAGAACACTGAATTGTGAGTTATATTTATGAAGTGTTCCAACATGTCACCTATAAAATCTGTAAATAGATGGCCCAATGTCATTCATTTAACTTACTCAACGAATATTTACTGAGTACTGACCAGGTCTTGGGGACAAAATACAAACCTAACAGAAATGTCTCCTGCCTTAGCAGAGTTTATAATAGGGAAAGGCATAAAACATAAAAATCAGATGGTAAGTGTCCCTTACATTAAAAAGGATATAAACACAAAGCTCTGCTGTAATTTGAATTTTAGGTAAGGATGTAGTTTGGGAACGATATTTAAGCAGAGATGCAATGGATGAGCAGCAGTTAATCAGGTGCTGTTTGAAACAGAACGATTAGGGAGAGGGTCTCAGGAGGTTCTCCTTAGAGATATCCAAATACTTTTCTCAAAATGCAAGTTTTATCACATAATTTTTGCTCCTAGTAGGCTGACATGATACTCCAAAAATCCCTCTTCATTGCAAAGCACCTAAACCCTGAATTAAAAAATAGGTATACTGTTAAGTGTTATGTTATACTTAAAAAAAAAAGTAAAAAATTCTCCTAAGGGCAGGAAAATAAAAAAATCAACTAGAAGCTGAAACTGAAGGGGAATGTGAACACCAGAGCTGCCTTAGAGGCAACTGTCAATTTCAAGGAGGTCTATGGCTATGTTCAGGGCTTCCCTGATAGCTCAGATGGTAAAGAATCTGCCTGAAATGCAGGAGATTCCCGTTTGATTCCTGGGTTGGGAATATCTGCTGGAGAAGGGATAAGCTACCCACTCCAGTATTCTTGGGCTTCCCTTGTGGCTCAGCTGGTAAAGAATCTGCCTGCAATGTGGGAGACCTGGGTTTGATACCTGGGTTAGGAAGATCCCCTGGAGAAGGGAAAGGCTACCAACTCCAGTATTCTGGCTTGGAGAATTCCATGGACTATATAGTCCAAGGTGTTGCAAAGAGTCGGACACAACTGAGCGACTTTCACTTTCATGGCTATATTCAAGGGGATGGATGCACCACGAGTCAGAGACCATCTCTAGGGGCTGCTGAACCTGAGATGCTTGCAAAAAATGGGTGCTTTAATGGGCTATACCATCAGTGAAAGGATGGGCTAGAAAATAAATATCCTTGCAAAGGAGAGCAAACAAGGAAATCAGTCTGTTTCTACCACATCTATAGACTGAATAAAAAGAGTCATTCCCGAGAATATGCACCACATGCCTGACTTCATAAACTGGGTACCACCCATGCAATCGTGGAATTTCTAAGAAAATAAGAGAGCTCCTGTAGCACCTCCTATCACTGAGTGAAAACAAGAGCAAGTCCTTTTGGGAAGAAAGCATTCTCAACCTGGGCCTTGAATTAGAATTTCTTCAGATTGCCTTCTACTATGTGAGGACACAGCAAGAAGATGGAAGTGAACCAGGAAGTGGGCCTTCACTTGACACTGAATCTGCTGGTGCCTCAGTTTTAGACATCCTAGTCTCCAGAGCTATGAGAAATAAATGTCTGTTTAAGCCACTTAGCCTATTGTGTTAGTGTTAGAGCAGCTCACATGGACTAAAAAAACATATACCATTTTGTACAGTAAATTACCCTCATCTTAGTCTCATTAAAACCACAGATAGAAAAAAAAAAAAAAAGAATTTCTTCAGATTAAGAATATGTGCTTACTACAAAAAGTGCTAGCAGGATAAACATACAGTGATCATGGCAAAAACATCAGCGAAACAATAGATAAACACACCTAGAAAATGGAAGTTAACAACGAGTAGATCGAAAGGCAGATGCCATAGCTTATTGAGAAACGTGGAAATAAAGGTCAGCAAACTACAGCCCCCCCCCCACCTATCTGTGTGAATAAAACTTGTACAGAACACAAGCCTCACTCACTCATTTACATACTGTCCATTGACTCCGTTTGCTCTACAGGAAAAGTAAAGTAACTGTGATAGACACCATTGCCCATAAAGTCCAAAATATTTCCTATGTTTACTATCTGGCCCTTTATAGAAAAAAATTTTGCTGAGTTCTGAACTAGAAGACAGAACTAAAAATATTACACAGAATGAAGCTAGAGAAATAAGTAGACAGAATATATATTAGACATATTTAGAGATATAGAAGATAAAATGCCTAATATATGGTTAATTGGCATTTAAGAAAGAGCAAGTTTAGAGGGGAGACAATATTTAAAGAGATTACAATATTCCAGAACTGATGACAAGCATGGATCCTCATATCCCAATCAAGGTAAAATTCCACAAGAAATTTATACCTACCCAATATCAGGGCCTGTGGATCAGAAATCCACAAAAATCCCAAACACAATTCTTTAAAAAGAAATCCACATGTAGTCATACAACAGTTAATCCACAAAACATAAGAAATCAAAATAATCTTAAGTCTTAAGTTAAATTCCCCTTCAAAGAATGGTAATGAAGCTTCCTTAACAAAGGAAGCCAGAAGACAACGGAGTGCTACCTTCAAAGTTTGGAGAGAAAACAACAAAGGAGAATGTAAAACAAGCAAAATTTTCTTTCAAAAATGTCAATGAAACAAAGATAACTCTAAATAAAAATTTGTGATCTATAGATATTCTATTTTAATAACATACCTTGGGGAAAATGTAATTTCTAAATTGAAGCAAGTATTGAGTATAAAATAATAAAAACAATAAAAATAATGTCTAATGCTTAAGATTAGAAAACAAGTAAGGATAAAATTAAACTACTAGACAGCATAAGTGTGTTAAGTCACACACAAATATTCTAAGGCCTCTGCACTCCCCACTTTCCAGAATGAGAGGAAACTTGCTGCTTAGTGTAAGATTTAAAATGTTAGCAATATACAAGGTAAAATCTCAAATGGTGAAAACTGTAAAAGAGGAGGAAAAAAAAAAGAAAAGAACTGATATGAAACAAAAAGGAGGCAATAAAGAAACAGGAAACTTAGAAACATGAGCCAAAAAGAGTCTCAAACAAAATGGCAGAAATGCATTTACTTATATCAATACATCTGATAATTGTAAATGAACTAAAATGATTAAAAATAGAATTTATTATACTGGATAATTAAATCAGAATCTAGTTTGCTATTTATAAGACATAAGAGTACAGCAATGTCAATATGACACTAAAAAAATAAACATATATCAGACAAATGACAAAAGAAGGCTACACTAATAGCCATCTAAAGAAACTTTAAAATGAATTATTAATTATGTAAAGGGTCACTAAATCATGAGAATAACTGCCATTTGCCAAGAAGATTTAATAATTTTTAAACCTGAAAGTACCTGATGAACAGCCTCAAATTACAAAGCAAAAAGTGATAGAAGCAGAGGAAGAAACCACAACTGCAGTGGCAGCTTTCCATTCACCTTGGTTATAACCTTACAGATCAAGTACACAAAAACTCAGTAAGAGTTTGGAAGATTTGAACCACACAACTGCTTGCCCCACCAGACTACACAATATACATATTTTTCAAGCAAGATGAAACATTTATCATATTTAACATGTAATCGGCCATAAAAGAGTCTCTAGTTACGAGGAATCAATATCACATGGCTTACATTCTCTGAACACAAAGAAATTAAGTTAGAAACCAATTTTCAAGAATCTAACCCAAAGAGATTCACTTTTGTAGAAATTCTAAAATATACTTATAAATAACTCTGTGTCTAAGAAGAAATTATAATGGAAAGTTAGAATTACTTACAAAGAATTTTAATCAGATACACTATCAAAATGCATATATGTAATAAAAGCAGTACTTAGTGGAAATTGAACCTTAAATACTTATTTTAGAAAAAGAAGAAAAGAGGACTATTAATGAGTTAAATTTAGGAGTTTAATGAGTTAATTTAGGAAGGTAGAAAAAAATAATCCAAGAAAGTAGAAGGAAGGAATCATAAACTTAAAGACAAAATTTAATGAAATGGTTGACAATGCAAGGGAGCACACAGGGGAACTTTTAGGACAACAGAACTGGCACTAGGGTGGTGAATAGATGACTCAGTGTATCTGTCAAAACAGACAGAACTGTAAGAGCCGTACAGTCAAAGAGTGAACTTTACTGTATATAAGCGTAAAGAAAAAAACATTCTATATCAACTAGGACGCTGAGGGGCCCTAGGATGGAGTGCATATTGTGCACGTGACTCTAACTGTACTGTATGACAGAGCCTCACTAGAGAGGGGGAGGGGGAAAGGCAGTGTCATACTGAACCTTGGAAGACAGTTTTGATTGGAAGCTCTAAGCTTAATGACTGAAGGACCTGTACACAAAGTACTCTAGTTGGTGAATTTTGAAACTGCTTTTCACACATACTGGGACTGAACAAATAAGTAAATGGATGGGATGGTGGAAGCCAAGTTTCTCACTGCTGAAGAGATAAGTTACAAATAAGCAAAAAAGGATGGGGCACTGGATTGGAGGCAGAGACATGAGTATGAAGTCATGGGTTAGCATACATATACAATACAGGGTTGAAGTACCAGACTGACGTGCACTAGTGATAGCAAATGGTCTGGATGGATATATACATATTTTGTTTCATTGGATTGTTTTTAGTGCAACAGCATCACACACTATATTCTTTACAAACCTTAGTATGTTAGAAAACCACACCGAGATCCAACTTGAGACCTCAAACTCTCTTCCACATTTTAGATGTAAAAGGCTTGGAAAGTCCTAAACTTTCTGCTATACCAGAAAAGCAGATCTTGCTTCTCTTCATTGTTAACTTGATCTATATTCTAACACGGGGGTCCTCAACCCACGATACTGGTCCATAGCCTGCTAGGAACTGGGCTGCACAGCAGGAGGTGATCAGTGGGGGAGTGAGAGAAGTTTCATCTGTATTTACAGCTGCTCCCCATGGCTTATATCCCCTCAGTCCACAGAAAAAAATTATCTTTCATGAAACCAGCCCCTGGTGCCAAAAAATTTGGGGACTGCTATTCTAAGGCATACTGAAAAATCCCTTTGCCTTATTTCTTCTGCAAGGATTTGCGTTCAGTAGGCTATTTAATGCATTGCTTTAGGAGGGGAAGAAAAAGGAGTTTGCTGTACATGAATGGTGTGGAGTGACAAGAAAGAACATTGTCTGGGTGACCTTGGTAATTACTGCCGCAAGGTGCAGTATGGTAACTTATTACCCTGGGTAATGGGGTACTTGGTTCCTGCTTTGCCTGTGTCTGTGGCTGCCCTGTTAGACCCCCACTGCTTTCCAGCAACAAGAAGGGCTGGGATGGAAGGTGGGGGAGGAGATCCCAGAATCTTCCTGTGGCTCCTTCTAATGATCATGGAGAGCAGATGAAGTGAGGCACCTATTTAAGGCTTTCCCAGTCTCATCTTCCTGCTTGAGACTTGTGTAGACTGAGCTACTTGATACCACTATCAAGTCCAGCTCTGCACTATCAGTCTTTTACAGAGAAATTCCCCCAAGCTTATTAACTACTTTGTGTGTGTGAGCACACTCACTCACTTAGTTGTGTGCAACTCTTTGTGACCCCATGGACTGTAGCCCTCCAGGTCTTCTGTCTATGGAATTTTCCAGGCAAGAGTACTAGAGTGGGTTGCCATTTCCTCCTCCAGGGGATCTTCCCAACTCAAGGATCAAACTTGCATCTCTTGCACTGGCAGACAGATTCTTTACCACTGAACCACCTGGGAAGCCCTTTAACTCCCATACCCTATGCAAAATATCACTGCTTGATATTTAAGTGATACATTATCACTTACAAAGCGTTTACATAATATTTGACCGATTTAGCAACTGTATGGAGTAGGCAAAATTGATTATATTAGTCACAAGGAACAGACAGGGAAACTGAGGCTCAGACAGGACTAATTGCTCCAAGAAAAATAGCTCTGAAGTGGAGGAACCTGGGGAAGAAGACAGATGTGCTGACTGCTAGCTCAGCGTTCTTTCCAACATAGTAATCTCTCCCCACCTTGCTCAGTTTCATCTTATTTCAAAAAAGCATCAATAGTAATGAACTCCAGATTGGGTAGGTATAGGTATTTCTGTTGGAAAGTCTGACTGAGGCAGATTTAGGTTGTAATATAGTTTCTGACAGAATCAATAATAGTTCCTCAGTGTGTATTTAAAAGGCCCTCATTGCTAACTGTCCTTTCTGCTTCTACACATGTAGCACCTGGGATAAAATCTGTCAGGTCAGCCACATGGTGTAAGTTTCACCTTGTTATAGTATTTTATCTGCTTGCTCCCCTGTCCCAGAAGTGAGTCTCTAGATTCATAATGGGTGTGATACTTACATTTAATTTCTCTAAGTCGTGTATCAAAAGAGCAGAATTAAGACGTGGTAATGAAAATTCTCAATGACACTATTTGAGGCAATTTTCTATGATTCGACTCAAAATGTGCACCCCTGTCTCTGAAATGAGAGGCAGGAGGTTGAGGCATGATTTCCGAAGTGACAGCTAAGAGGAAATGTCATCTCTGAAGAGAGAGGTACCGTGATACGATGATGTCACTGATACCTGTGAGGGTTGCGTACTACTCTGTGGTATGACCTGGAGTCCACAGAAAGCAGGGATTGCTTTACACATAAACTACAGTCACGTTGTCCTCCCTGGACCTGAAAAACTTGCCCAGCTGAGCTGGCCTTTGTCGGGTACACCCCAGCTCAAAGATGGCCCTACTGGATCACTCAAGAGTCAGCGTCTCCGCTGCGTCTCTCACATCAAACAGGGGTACGAAAGCCCTTCTGTGTTCCTGCTTTAGTTTCTCACCCTCAGCCTGACTCACAAAACCAGGATGTCTAAGCCCGTACGTCAGCCTAGAACTCTGCCCAACAGGCATTGTCTCTGAAAGTCTCTTTTCTCCTCGCTGACAGCCCTGAGTGGCGCCGAGGCTGCATGTGGGGCCGTGAGGCAAGCACGCCGCATCCTGCAGGAGTGGCTCGGTTTTCTGTCCTTGACTCGCTTTTCTCTGTCGTCCCTTCCTTTTCTCTCTCTTCCTTGGGTCTTTGTACCAGCCAGATCTCTTCTGTTGAACTCTATTCTCTTACTCCTGAAACAGAGTGCTATTCAGAGATGCTGGGTCTGCTGGGAATGCACCCGCCTACGGTGCTGAGTGCCTTGTAGCAGGATGGGCTCCTGGAAATGGTTCAGAGCCAGACAGCACCACTGGCATTTGCGTCCATCCTGAACAAAAGACAGCCTTCGTTTCTTTTGAATTTTTGACAGAGGCAGTTCAGGTAATGAGCAAAGTGACTCTTTGAGGCTGTGCCTTCACAGAAGGAAAAACGATCACAAGAGAATCTGGCCAACGCTGTAGAAAAGTCAGACTTGACATTGACGGTATTTTTAATGGAAGTCTGGATAAATATCAGATGCCACAGACGGGGGTGAGAGAAGTTTATTTTCACAAGAGGAGATTGCTAAAATCCAGAACCTTCTATCAGTGAAGAAATTAAGAGTATAATTACACACACGTTGAAATACTTTGACTGAGCCTGTAGTGAAAGTGAAAGTCACTTAGTTGTGTCCAACTTTTTGCAACCCCGTCTTCCGGCCAGAATATGGAGTGAGTAGCCTTTCCCTTCTCCAGGGGAATCTTTCCAACCCAGGGCTTGAACCAGGGTCTCCTGCATTGCAGGCAGATTCTTTACCAGCTGAGCCACCAGGGAAGCCCTGCATAACTACTTATTTTTCCCATTTTTCGTCCTCTCACAATTCACATGCTTCTGGTTGGCTGACAAAGGGAAACATATTAGAATAATGTCCAATCCATACTGATATTGTACTTGATAATCACCTAGGATCTTCACCTTAGTGTTTCCCTTTTTCCATATGATAATGCCCCATTTCAGAAAGGTCAGATAATTTGTGCAAATGGCTCAGTTTGCAAGTTTCAGAGCCAAGGTTCAAGTAGAGATCTTCTGCCTCTTTTAATTCTTTTACTGTGATAGCATGACATTTCTGAGTGACATTTGTTAGACTCTAAACATTATAGAAAGTATTATGTCTTTAAGGTTATCTTGGAAAATTTTACCCTAAACTGAGGTTCAAATTCCCCCCAAACCTATACTCTTTCCTTTCTTTTTTCTTAAGATATGTCTGACCTAAATGCTGAATCAGAAACGTACTATTAACTGTTGAAACTGACTATTCTAAAACCCCACCCAGGGATACCTGTATATGTACACATTTTAACCTGGAAAATGGATTTAACGTGTAATGAAAAGTGAAAGTGTTAGTTATTCAGTCATGTCTCTCTGCGACGCCATGGACTGCAGCCTGCCAGACTCTTCAGTCCATGGAATTCTCCAGGCAAGAATACTGGAGTGGGTACCCATGCCCTCCTCCAGGGGATCTTCCTGACCCAAGGAACGAATCTGGGTCTTTGGCATTGCAGGCAGATTCTTTACAGTCTGGGCCACCAGGGAGGCCCGTAATGTGTAATAGTAAGTATAATATATGCGTGAACAGATAAACATACCTTACATTGCACTTTACAGTGTACCATCATAAGAAAAACAATAGTTTATAGAATAGAAGTAACCATGGTAACCTATAGAGTCAAATCACGCTGCCTCCCATGTGGTGGCAGGAGCTCCCACTTACCTCAGTTGCTGCTCCTAAGTCACTTCAGTCATGTCTGACTTTGTGCGACCCCACAGACGGCAGCCCACCAGGTTCCTCTGTCCATGGTATTCTCTAGGCAAGAGTACTGGAGTGGGGTGCCATTGCCTTCTCCGACTAACCTTCCATTAACATGTGTCTCACACACATGCATTTTCGGGGGCACATTAGCTAAATTTATCACTTAATGTTCTCACTTTAATTTCACCTTTCTGAGTTAATGACTAAAACATGCTGATCCTACTGTGCTCTCTGGGTTTGTCTATTTCACTGCAACCTTCTTGTCCTCTTACATTTCAGACTGCTGCCTAAACTTGGAGGCCTAGCTTTTGATACCCATTGGTCAGGAGGAATTAAGATCGAGCCTGGAGAGAGAAGAGACCATTTTTACTACAGCAGCCCCTTACTTTGCCTATCAAAGATTAGTCAGCCAGTTATCCTGACTGTCTCATGCTTGCCCTGGCATCTCACCCAAGCCCTCAAAGTTTGCTGAATGCAGAGGGTTTAATTTGGGGTATCAGGAAAAGTGATTAACCTCTGCACTTAGTATTAGTTGCTCAGTAGTGTCTGACTTCTTGTAACCCCATGAACCGTAGCCTGCCAGGCTCCTCTGTCCATGGGATTTCCCAGGAAAGAATCCTGGAGTGAGGTAGCCATTCTCTTCTCGAGGGGATCCTCCCCACCCAGGGATCAAACTGAGGTCTATCGCATTGCAGGCAGAGCCACCAGGGAAGTAAAAGGAAAAGACAAATGGAAGATGGATAGGCCGTTACTGGAAAAGACATTAACACAAAGAATAAAGTCATTCATTCATTCGTCAAATGTATCCTGAACACTTAGATTTTGTGTTTGGGTGTTACTTTTTGTCAGGCACTCTGCTAGGAGCTCAGAGAGCTTTAGGAGCTGGCTTCATGAGATAATGGATTTAACTTTAAGCATGGAGACTTTAAAGCATCAGTAGAATAGTCAAGCTGCCAGTTGTAGACAGAGACCTATAGCTTAGGAGAATAATTTAGTTGGAATTATCTGTATAAAGAGAGGTCAGCATTAAAGCTGTGGAAAGTGGCAAGACCACCAAGGTAGCATTTTTCACTGAAGTAGAAAAAAAAATTCTCAGGGTAAGAGAGCAAGTTCAAGAACAGATATAAAAACAAAACACCATACCATACTTGGGATCTAGAGAAACAGAAATTATTAAAAAAGAAGTGGCAGAAAAAAAATAAAATAAAAAGAGGAGAGCTGAAATAGCTACATTGGGGAAAATGAGCAGCCTTTACCTGAAGCACAGGGATTTATGAATTCCATAGCACTGACTTTCCCATGAGAGTAAAGAGGGTGGAGCTGGAGAAGGAAATCCATTTCAAGTAAGCTCACTAGCAAAGTGAGGAGGTGGGAGCCAAATGGGGGAAATGGTGAGAGGAGTTTTGTGGGGAAGATGAAGAAAACAATGGAAAGGTAGCTTGACAGGATAATGATACTTAGACAATGTAAACTATCCCTTAATATGCTTTTCTATTGGGTGGGGGGGGGCCTCCAAAATCACTGCAGATGGTGCCTGCAGCCATGAAATTAAAAGATGCTTGCTCCTTGAAGAAAAGTTATCTACCAACCTACACAGCATATTAAAAAGCAGAGATATTACTTTGCCAACAAAGGTCCGTCTAGTCAAGGCTATGGTTTTTCCAGTCATACATCGGATGTGAGAGTTGGGCTATACAGAAAGCTGAGCGCCGAAGAATTGATGTTTTTGAACTGTGGTGTTGGAGAAGACAAGATCTTGAGAGTCCCTTGGACTGCAAGGGGATCCAATTAGTCTATCTTAAAAGAAATCGGTCCTGAATATTCATTGGAAGGACTGATGCTGAAGCCGAAACTCCAATACTTTGGCCACTTGATGCGAAGAACTGACTCGTTGGAAAAGACCCTGATGCTGGGAAAGATTGAAGGCAGGAGGAGAAGGGGACGGCAGAGGATAAGATGGTTGGATGGCATCATTGACTCAATGGACATGAGTTTCGGTCAACTCCAGGAGTTGGTGATGGACAGGGAGGCCTGGCATGCTGCAGTCCATGGGGTCACAAAGAACTGGACACAACTGAGCGACTGAACTGAACTGAACATTATTTTCACCACTCCCAAGCCAGGCACTGTTCTAAGTGCTTGATGAATCTCTATCACAACTGATGATTTCTGAGAGAGATATTATTCTATCTTTCTTAGAGACAGGTAAGTGGAGACACAACTAGATGAAGCAGCTTGCCCTCCTTCCCATAGTTAGTATTATTGTTCTGTTATGTTGTGAGGCTTAGGCTTGTGGGAAGAATGGAAATAAAACAGAGGGAGGTAGGAACTTTCCTGGTGGTCTAGTTGGTTAAGAATCTGCCTTTCAATGCAGGGGATGTGGATTTGATCTCTGGTTGGAGAACTATGATCCCACATGTCTGGGGGCAACCAAGCCCAAGGGTGTCAAAACTATTGAGCTTGCAACTAAGACCCGACACAGCCAAAATACACACACACACACACACACACACACACACACACACACACATATGTATATATATATAAAGAAAATAAAGAGGTGACGATGAAAGAATGGTTGAGGCAAGGTACAATGGTAAGAGCTACCTCCTTTATGGGAGGAGCCCCCACTAGCAAAGTTTCCCTGGAAGGAGACTGGAAGAAGAGAGTAAATAATATAAAAGAAAGACTTAAGTTCAGAGATATATAGTTGTGGAGGCCCACATTACATGTATTTTGCTATTTTGGTAAAACAAGAGGTGAAGTCACTGGCTCAGAGTGCTAAAAGGGGATACCTGTTCTTCAAGTGTGGATCAGGCAAGGGGCTGGGAGACCTACATCAACCCATTATTTATCTCACTTTATCAATGAACACATTCCACCATGGAAAAGCAAGAATCATTAGGTATTCACAAACCTGCCCACAAACCCTACCCAGACATATATATGTATTACAATAGAAATCCAGAGGGCACTCAAGCTAGGCAGATCCTAGTACCAGGTGGCGCATAAGAACTAAAAGGCAACTTCTAATCTCACAGATACTCCCTCTGTGTTTCAAGTGGTTTTAATGGCAAAAAGAAACATAAAGTGCAGCCCCCCTAAATCAACAGCATATTGATGCACGTTTTTCCTTTGTGGGTTGTTTCTTTTCCCTCTTGCAAGAAGTGTTTGCTATTTAAAATCTGTTACTAGGTGATGATGGCAAAGCACGTTTTTCTCTCTTCCCAAGTTCAACCCTCCACATTTCACTGTGTATTTGCAAGTAAAAATACCTGTTGCCATGCACATGAGAGGCACAGAATGCAAAGCTGTAATGGAGCAGGGTTGGATCAATGACAGCACCGTTTTCCGAATGTTCCATCAGTTCTGTAAGGTAGCAGAGATGTCTGTGACAGCCCCTCACGCCGTAACGGGCACAGTACTCATCCAAAACAAAGACCTGGCCAGGGCTAAACCACCCCTGCAAAAGGAAGAACAACAACAGAAAAAAATTATTATTTTTTCTGTACCAGAATTCACTTTTCTGCAGGCACTATTAGGTATTGTAAGCAGAAAATGCGTTACAGTGTCTTTTGACATTTTTTTTTCTATTAGCAGTATGTTTCATATTGTTTTTAAAACAGCAAATGTTATCAATTTTGGAACTGGTTTGGGCCACTGACAGCTTAACACCATCCTCTCTTTACTGCCATAGCAAGGCAGGGGCAACTTGCTCTTCTCTGCTCTCACTCATAATTAGTCAAATTTATTCATGGCATCTAAAATGTGGGTTGCAAAGAATAACCTTCCAAAAGTCTTCAATCTCGATATGAATCAATTAAAAATAAAATGGCAAAGCAGACCCAGTAACTGAAATCACCTAGTTTCCAAAAGCACTGTATAAAGTGAACTGAGAGAATTTCAGTAAGTTTTAGCAGAGGTATTTAAATTATTATTTGGGTATTTAAATAGTTTGGATATTGTTCTCACTACTATCTTTCAATGACAAATATAACAAAGTTAATGTCTTACAGCAGTAGTTTCNAGCAGACCCAGTAACTGAAATCACCTAGTTTCCAAAAGCACTGTATAAAGTGAACTGAGAGAATTTCAGTAAGTTTTAGCAGAGGTATTTAAATTATTATTTGGGTATTTAAATAGTTTGGATATTGTTCTCACTACTATCTTTCAATGACAAATATAACAAAGTTAATGTCTTACAGCAGTAGTTTCTGGTTCTCATGAAAAGAGATGTTAGGGTGGGTATATGAGCTTGGCTAATAAGAAAGGACCAGGTTAGGAAGAGTCAGTTTACAAAATATTTCAGTGGATTATATGAATTAATTCAAGGTAAAAAAAGAGAAAGAAGAGGGGGATGGAGAGTTTTCAAAAGGGGCAGTATAATCATGAAAGAGAAGGAAAAGAAGAGTATGAAATGCAGAAAGATGAGATAAAAATAAAATGCACTAAAATTCAATAGAAAAATTTTTTAAAGGAGGAGGAAAAAATACTAGAATAATACTGTGGTGATGGTAAAGGCACTGTACTAGACATACTGTATGTATCTTTAATATTTAGAACTATCATGCATGCTAGTTATTATGATTCCATGTTACAGACACAGCAGCTAAAGTTCAGAGGTATTCAGCGAATTGCTCAAGACCACAGTGCAAATCAGCTGCTGAGCCACGTTAATATCCAGGGTCATCTCGAGCTCAAATGCTCTTGCTAATCACACCTGCCCTCGCCTCACACTCCATATGGCCTGCGAGGTCATCCACATGGTCAAAACGACTTTCTGACAGTTCAAGAACTAACCCCATGGAGCGGAATCCAAGAGGAAAGCGTTCCTGTTGATGATCAATCTATGTGTGCTTGTCCCCGGAAAGATAGATGAGGGTTTTGTGATGACTTGTTTTACTCTCTAATTATAAAGTTTGGCTTTATAATTGGGTTTAAGCTACATAACTGCATGTTGAATAACAGGTACTTAATAGTCTACAAATGAATTAATGAACATCAGCATGATCATGGCAGTAAGTTGCTCCATTTCCTCCTGTCTGTTGAAACAACTCTGGTGAGCTTAGAGAATGTCCTGTCTAAAATCTTAAAGAGAGTGTAACTCTATTGCATGCAGCTACCATGTTCAGTAGCCAAGAGACTAAGTGGTGATAGAAACATGAAGATTCTGGCCAGAGGAATTTCAGAGGCATTGCCACCATCAAAATAAATCCTTGGATTTAAAGGCACAAGAGATTTTTAGGCTATAGTTCAATGCACACATTCTAAGGAGTCAAGGGTTCCTTCTCTTCTAATTGTAAATTATACCTTGCAGTCCAAATTTTGGCTGGTTTAGACACAAAGTAGCAGTTTAGGTACTCTTAATGCATTTTAAAGATAAAGTAATTCCAATTATTTTTGGAGGGTTAGATGAAACCAAAGCTTTCCTCTGTTACACACAGCCATCATAATATTGTTACATGGTTTCTCTCCCCTGTCACCTAGGTAGTCTTTGTAGGAACGAGAGAGAGACATGAATGGTATCACCATTTGGTGAGCAGAATTTAAACCTTAAAATGTCTGTATAGGTGTTAGTAAATCCTATCACAGAGGTTATTTTTTCAGTCTTTAGTAAAGCCTTCTATTTTCATTCCACCTCTCCAGAGGGACCAAGAAACCACAGTTCAGCGTCTGTTCGAGTCCTTTCTCCCGGCTATTGAGCGGCACAGCAGTGATCTTCAAGTGTATAATTTTCAAATTGGGAAGCAATCGATTGGAATCCTTTATCCCTAACTCCAACTAGAGTTATTAAATGAGTCAGGGATAAAAGGATGCTTCATAACAAGTATTTCTCACTTAAAAAAATCTCTCACTCTAACCTATAGGGGATGAGATAGGTTTGTACTAACCAAGCAAGAATAGGAATCATTCAGTCTGTGATCCAAAGTCTGCCTCTGGAGTATTCTAAACAGGAAGGCGTGGTCCAGCTTGCAGGGGTTCGCAGAAATAAACTCATCCATACCATGTTTCTGAAAACGGTCTGCATCTGTGAATTCAGAAAAGCATGTACCTTTATTTTTCTGGTTTAATAATAATAGCAAATGAGGTTTTTGAACAACACAAAATGAATGTCTCATGATAACAGATAAATACTTTGCACTACATAAAGTATGAGGCCACAAATTCAGCAAAAACCATAAAATACAATATTTTTTATAGCTTAAATAAAAATGACAGGGAAAAACCTGCCAATCAGTTGGAAGGAGGAAACTATTTTCATTCAAAGCTACTTCAAATATCTACCACAGAAATAATCTCACCCCACCCTAATATTAAGAAAAGTTGATACATTTTAAGTATATATTTACTGAGCTGGAAAACAGCCCAGGTCTATTCATAAAAAAAAAAAAATAACAATGATGGCTAGAAGCCTGCTTTCCAAATGGCAAACTAGGGCAGAAATGAACACACTTGCTTCAGCTGGATCACTTCCAGCCTTTTTTTGTTAGGGAGCTTTTAATGGGACCAACTTTAATGTAGAAATGGCAACAAATGCTTCCAGGCTTCAAGTTTAAGAGACATGAAAAAGGGAACATCATGCTTGTGCAAATATGCAGACAAAGCACAACATCCCAAATGGCACTTCAATCAAAGGCCCAAATTTATTGTTCTTCACAGATTGCATCTTTCAACGCCTGTAGACCCTGCGGGTTTATCAAAAGGCAAGCTTTTATGATTGCCTTCATTAATGGTATGTTTTGTCAAAGTCTTCAGTGTGAGTTCTTTACTAGCGATAGAGACAGCGAGCCACACACCACCCCAAAGGAGTGCTGGGGTGTTACTACATTAGCTCCGTAAGAGATGTTGCGCATATTGGGCAAGCAACCAGCTATCAAGATAAAAGTGCGNCTGTATAGTATTAGGTAACAAACACAATATATTATGTTTGTGCCTAAGTGAAAGGGAAATTTTTTAAAAAGGTGCTTGCACAATCCTTTGTTTGGGGATGAAAATGAAGGATAGTTTAACCAAACACTGTCTGGCAGTTTGGCAAAAGACAGTACACAGTTTGAAGCAGAAAAACTGGATAGCATTCCTTCAGCCTTGCTTTAATTCACTTTTTTTCCTTAGAATTTCCATGTATCTTAAAAGTCAATGCAACAGGGAAGTAGAATACATCCACTTATCAGATAAATCTATGAATACACACCATTATTTATATTTTAAAGAAGATAATAATGTTGTTCCTAATAAGTTGGATTTGATAATTATTATTTTGTTCTGACTATTCCTAACCATTCAGTATGGTTGGATTTAAAACTGAGCTTTTCTTTTTAAAGTTATAACATAGATACTTCAAAGAAAATTCAGGAAACAGAGGCAATGAATTAGCAATCCATCCCTTTAATTAAACTTATCTACTGTAAATATTTTAGGTATAATTNATTTTAAAGAAGATAATAATGTTGTTCCTAATAAGTTGGATTTGATAATTATTATTTTGTTCTGACTATTCCTAACCATTCAGTATGGTTGGATTTAAAACTGAGCTTTTCTTTTTAAAGTTATAACATAGATACTTCAAAGAAAATTCAGGAAACAGAGGCAATGAATTAGCAATCCATCCCTTTAATTAAACTTATCTACTGTAAATATTTTAGGTATAATTTTACCTATATTAAAAAAATTTAACAGTGGCAATAATATCACATATATAATTTAGCATTTTCTCACTTAACATTACAGAGCATTTTTACAAGCTATAGGAACAATTTCATATCAATTTTCTTTATGCTCACATGAATGAGAGACACTAGGTTGTTTTTACTTCCCTGTTGTGGCAAAAATAAGCTTTTCTGCTTCCTAAATGACAAGGTTAATGTAAATATTCCAGTTCTGCCTAGAAAGCAGTATCATGATAGTATAAATAAGATTACGATATTACTTTAAAAAATTTTATCATTATAAAAATATAATACAGTAAAGCAAAAAAAAGTCATAAAAATACTTACCCTTACCAGCTATAGGCCAGCAAAGAAATGAAAAACATATTTAAATGGGTTAGAAACATTTATTTCTAGTCATTGTAATTTTATGTCATTTTTTCAGTTTCCACTAATGACTCTAGAAGTTGTCTCTCCAAGAGATGATCAAGAAAGAGAGAAAGGAATAATATGGAAGTCAAGGAAGAGAGGAAAAATAAGGCAAAACTACTCCCTGGATCAGTTCAATGGCATCTCTGATAAAGGTCATGCTCAGTATCTCATTTAGATGAGACAGAAATACATTTTCCTTTATTCTTTCCTTTCCTTTTTAAAGATAAAACATCAGGGTCTGTGAGTAAATACAAAAAAACCTCTTAACATAACTGGAACAGTTTGGATTTTTAGAACAAATTTAGCTTTTTTAAAGCAAGTTAATCAAGGGGCTAAAAAATTCAGTTCCACTTAGCCTGATCAACAGTGCCTTGACAATACATTGCTATCTAATAGAAAGATTTTGCTAGGAAGACATTATATGGCTCTCTTACTAAACTGATTATCAGATCTTTTATTAAATCCATATCAGGAAGTCATGATTTTAATGTTCTTGACCCAGTGCTTCCCAATCACTTCTCTTCCCACTTTGTGTAAGATGGATGATATCCTTTATAATATGGGCTTCCCTGGTAGCTCAGTGGTAAAGAAGTCACCTGCCAATGCAAGAGACATAGGTTTGATCCCTGGGTTGGGAAGATCCCCTGGAGAAAAAAAAGGGCAAACCACTCCAGGATTCTTGCCTGGGAAATCCCATGAAGAGAGGAACCTGGCGGGCTACAGTCCATGGGGTTGCAAAATAGTTAGACACGACTTTACCACTGAACAACAACATCCTTTATAACACCAGTACATGTCTTGGGTATTCCTTATACTCATGTGAAAAAATATATACTGGAACGCAAGCAAATGAGGGAGACATTTTCATAAAAACAATTTCCAAGTCAATGCAACTTGGCAGTTCTTAAATGGCAGTAACCTTCCCCACCTTTGTCTCTGTGCCCTGGAACATTTGACAACATCTAGAGAAAATTTTGGTCGTTAGACCTGGGACAGTGGCGTCAATTATTACAGGGATCTCAGTACTCTTGCCTGGAAAATCCCATGGACAGAGGAGCCTGGTAGGCTGCAGTCCATAGGGTTGCTAGGAGTTGGACACGACTGAGTGATTTCACTTTCATTTTTCACGTTAATGAATTAGAGAAGGAAATGGCAACCCATTCCAGTGTTCTTGCCTGGAGAATCCCAGGGACGGGGGAGCCTGGTGGGCTGCTGTCTATGGGGTTGCACAGAGTCGGACACGACTGAAGCGACTTAGCAGCAGCAGTGGGTAGGAGACAGGGAGGATACTAACCATCCCATAATACATAGGACAGCCTTCCCCGCCCCCCCCTCACCCCTGCCGACCCCTGAAACAAAGAATCATCTAGCCCAAACTGACAGTCTTGCTGAGAAATACTGCTATAACAAAGAAAACAATCACTGTGCTTCTGGTCAAAACAGTATAATTTAAAGCAGATTAACCCTTTTAACTAAAAAAAAAAAAAAACATTAAAAAATACTTTTAAGAAAGTTCTCAAAATTTTGGACATCCAGCAACATAGCAGAGTGATTCCTGAGAGGCAGGGAAACCAATGAGATGAGCCTTTTAGCTGCCTCAGGTTAATACCTGGAGAAACTTTCAAAGCAGTGGCTCTGGGAAGAAGAACTCAGGGAGAGCCAAGGGTCTCTGGGCTGAGAAGATGGGAGCTCCAGTTCAGGAAGGTCAAGACTGTTGAAATTTGCAGGAAAGATTATTGTTTCCTCCCCCTACCTCACTCCGTATTCAAACGAATACTGACCACATCACTCAATGGAGGTAACAATGCAAGGATGAGGAAGAATCCTCAAAGGATTAGAGGGGACAGTGCCCACATTCACACAGAGACTAGAGCAGTCCTTGCTTCCAACAGCCAGAAGGCAAAGCTTCAACTTTCACTGCTTATCAGTTGGCATCCCGGTGGTCATGGTTTAGCTACTAAGTCATGTCCAACACTTGTGACCCCACGGACTGCAGCCTGCCAGGCTCCTCTGTTCATAGGATTTCCCAGGCAAGAATATTGGAGTGGGTTGCCTTTTCCTTCTCCAGGGGATCTTCCCAACCCAGGGATCAAACTTGGGTCCCCTGCATTGCAGGCAGATTTCTTTACCCATGAGCCACCAGGGGAGCCCAGACTAGATGTTATTTGGCTCCACCTAAAAGCTAAACCTGAAGGGATTAAATTTCTTTTGAGTAATTTAACTATGTCTTAGAATAAAACTCAACAATATTTTTGTGAAGAAAACTACACCAAAGCACATCATAAAGAAATTGCTCAAAACCAGGGTTTAAGCAAAATGTTTTAAAGCAGCTTGAGAGGGGGGAGAAACAAACCACAACACACATTATGTACAGAGGAAGAAACAAAAATAATACCAACATTTTTCATCAGGGAAGAGAAAAAGCAAGTCAGCAGAAAGCAGAGCAAAGTCTTTAAAGAAATGAAAGAAAAGCATCTTTCAAAATGAAGGTAAAATGAAGACATTTTCTTACATAAAAAAGCTAAAAGCTGCGCATGTACTACAAGAAAAGTCAAAGGACATCCTTTGGGAGGTGAAATATCTCAGTAAGTGAGTAGAGTGGTAGGAATGGTAACGACATGTTTGAGTATATGTTTTCTCTTATTATTTACATTTCTTTAAAAGGTAATTGACTGTTCCAGGCATAATAATAATATCAATGTTTTGTGGGATTTATAACATTTGTACAAGTAAGATGCATGATCAGAATTGTACAGGAGCCAGGAAGGGGGATACAGAAGCCTACAACTGTGAGGAGCAGTACTATGTATGAAGTACCATAATCACTTGAAGATGGATCAGGTAAGTTTAAAGGTGTATACTAGGAAGTCTAAAGCATGCAGGAGATGGGTTGAGTTTATATCCCATCTTTATTTGGCCTAAAGTGCTTTTGTTTAAGATGTCTAAATGTAATAGTAATGGGTGCCTAAACAGAACAGGAAGTAGTTATTTGATGCATGAAAAATAAGAGAAGTCAGAATGTTGCTCCCCTGAAGATGAAGCTTGAGAATGAAGGGTGTTGAATGAAAAGTCACGATTTAAACTTACAGTTAAAGACAAACTGATTAATTACATTACAGGAGAAAACAGAGAAGTTTTAGAAAGGAGTATAACAAGTTAAAACATTTGGTTTAATGATTACTAAAGCTATGTTTGAAAATGTTTCTATCATTATTACATAATTTGCAATTAATTACTTGCAAATTAAAACAAATAATTTAGTTCTTAATGATTTGAATTAGCATACAGGAAGTGACATGAATATAAAGGTATTTAGAAAAAGAACATTGCCTTGATGACTTTTGTTTTCCCGACTTACATCAGAAAATAGGCCTAGTATTCTCTTGGTTTGTTAAGAACAACTCTAAAAAGCGACAGTTCATCTTTTTGGTGTTCTGGAATCTTATCAATGCCAATTTGCTTTTGCAATATGTTTCCCATTTCAAAAGAATATATAAGTTAAAAATTACATTAAGTTTAAATAAACTTTCTCTTATGCTTTTGAGATTCCCAGAGACACCCCAAGGCCTGGCAAATTCATGACTGAAAACCACATACACCATCTACTCCAGGTTTGTGTGAAAAGCTAGATAACTTATTCTATGACTACTAAAATGAACTATTTTTATTCAATTAGGAATCAGGTAATGATGCAAACTATAATACTGAGCAAATTTGACTCAGACAATTTAATATCTTATTAAGGTTACTAATTGATAATCAAATTATTTCTCAACAAAACTTACAAAGTTGAGCATCTGCATGGAGACTTTCTCCTTTAGGATTCAGCTTTTGGGCTTGAACTGCAGGAATAGGTTTATATGATTGTCCAGTGGCCCTGTACATGGCTTGAACCCACAATATTCTATCCTGTTCATCATCACTGGCAAATATTACAGTGTCTCCTTCTTTAACAGCATTGAAGAACATATGCCCACCCTGAAGGCCTGTGGAGGAAAAAAAATTGTTAAAAATTCACACAGTTGGCAGACTTTAGCCTCGTTCATTAAATGGCCTCATGGAAAAGAACTGATCTGCTGTTTGCAGCTCAATGCCTTTGAATCATATCCACAATTGAAAAATTGAAGGGAAATGATATGAGAAAGATTTATACTTCCGTATCACTTTGGAAATTAAAAATAGGCTAGGAAACAGTTCATAATACAGCAGAGTTCTGCAACACACACAGCAATGCACAGCAAGTGTGGTATTTCATGCCAGAGAAGACACTCCTTATCTGTTAGCACAATTCTCATTCTATATGTAGGAAACAGATCTGACCAGTTTAGCTGAAAACAATACAGGTAAGACTAAAATGACATTTACATTGTGCAGTATTTTACTTTTGCAAAACTCTTTCACAGGGAAGATATTTTGGATTTTAACTGATTTATTAGTGGATATAATCACTGAATGTTTTTTCATCTCTCTATACTAAGTTCTTATCCTATTTATTAGCAGATACATGTATTTCTTTTTTATTGTTTAGTTGTGAAGTTATGTCCGACTCTTGCCACCCCATGACTGTAGCCTGCTCCTCTGTTCATGGAGTTTCCCAGGCAAAAATACTGGAGTGGGTTTCCATTTCCTTCTCCAGGTGATTTTCCTGACCCAGAGATCAAACTTGCCTCTTCCTCATTGGCAGGTGGATTCTTTAGCACTAAGACACCAGGGAAATACATATATTTNATGCTGGGAAAGATTGAGGGCAGGAGGAGAAGGGGATGACAGAAGATGAGATGGTTGGATGGCATCACTGACTCAATGGACATGGGTTTGGGTGGACTCCGAGAGTTAGGGATGGACAGGGAGGCCTGATGTGCTGCAGTTCATGGGGTCACAAAGAGTTGAACACGACTGAGCGACTGAACTGAACTGAAGGTATAGATCACTGAATTTACTTTCTCACCATAAGGTCATCAAAATGCTAAGAAAATTCAGGAAAAATAAAATGAAACAACAAATAATAAAGCAAAAAATAATTTGGGAAACAACTATTTAGGGAGTGATTATTCACATTTTAAAAGAAATTCTTAACCTTCTCAAAAACATCATTACTTCATATAAGTAATGGTATCTTTCTATCTTTCATGTATTTCTAGAGAAAAGAGACCAATATAATAAAATGTACTGCAAACTGAAAGCTGATTGGACAAAAAACAGTAAGCATCTTCAAAACTGTAATGGAACATAATAAAATACATAATTTCACTCCAAATTCCACATGTGTATCAGATACATATTATATAATGATACATAGGATTGTTGTATTTTTCAACATTACAGATTTACTTTTTGAGAGTACTATCATAACATTCTACAAGGTATTTATTTAATTAGTAAAAACTGACCAATGGAACAAAATATTGTTACATTTGCTAGAATTACAGGTTTCAATTATGTGGTGAGGATTGTAAAAACATACATTGGAAACTAGAGACTATGATTTCTCACTAAATCAAGTATCTACTCCCAGAGCTAAGCTTCACTGAAAAGGAAACATAAGATTATCCTCTGAAACATACTGCTATTGAGAGTTGAGGGTTATGTATGAGCCCTTGAGATTGCAATTTTAACTACAAAGTTCACAGATGTGGAAACTGATTTTCCTAAGGTCACCCAGAAAAACAACGCTATCTGGAATGGAGAACACAAATCTCTACAATTTAGCAAGTAGTCTTTCCAATGTATCACATTAAAACTCACATTATGGAACTTACAAACAGCTGTATTCCCAAATAACAAGCTATACTCTGCGTGTTTACTCAGTCGTGTCCGACTCACCGTGACCCCGTAGACTACAGCCTGCCAGGCTCCTCTGTCCATGGGATTCTTCAGGCAAGAGCACTGGAGTGGGTTGCCATGCCCTCCTCCAGGGGATTTTTCCCAACCCAGGGACTGAACCCCGGTCTCCCGCATTGCAGGTAGATTCTTTACCATGTGAGCTACCCTGGAAGCCCAAATAACAAGCTAATTGCCTCAAATTCTGGCAAAGCTACTATTTAAGATAGGTGTAAGGCATTTACTTAGATATGTCTAAGGATCTGTAAACAAAGACTACTAATGGTATGGGAGAGAGAGGAAAGTGAGTTGAGCAGCAAACAAGTTGAGGCATTATCTGTTTATTGTTAATCTTCTCTCAGGTAGATATTTGATAAATCACCCTCATTTGTTTTATTAGTAATGTTTATATCTGTAATTGATATAAAAGTATAATCCTTTCATATATTTAATCCTTCTCTTGAATTTAACTTGATCTGAATTTAACACTGTCATCCTACCTTCTCTCTGTGTTTTAGCCTTTTGTCTGTGGTCTCACATGTGGATTTTGGTTTTTATTCCATTCCAAGAAGATGTCACTAGGTCCATTTAACTCATTTAAACTAAATATATGAATTTTACATATATATTTCTGTCTTCTGCTATATGGTTACTAAAAATTCCTTGGCATCCTATTTTTAATCTCTACCAGTTACTTTACAAGTTTTCAAAGGCATCATTGACCCTTACCTACTGTAAGACAAATCATTTTTTTACTGTATATAACGTATATACAGTATATAACTTCCTTATATAACTTTCACAAAATCTAGTGTTTACATTTCACATATTGTTATAATTACTTAATAAGCCTGTAACCTATTATAGGAATAATTTTTCAAGTTTTTCTTTGAGTCAAAATATTTTGTAACTAATTCAGATGTAGCTATCTTTGTTTCTTAACATTACGCTCTTTAATTCTTCTATATTTTAAGTTTGATATTTCTGAGATACAACTCATTTATTCAATTCCTGGTCAGGAAGTTTCCCTGGGGAAGGATAGGCTACCCACTCCAGTATTCTTGGGCTTCCCTGGTAGCTTAGACAGTAAAGAATATGGGACACCTGGGTTCGATCCCTAGGTTGGGAAGATCCCCTGGAGGAGGGCATGGCAACCCACTCCAGTATTTTTGCCTGGAGAATCCCAGAGAAGAGGAGCATGGATGGGCCACAGTCCCTGGTGTTGCAAAGAGTCGGACACAACTGAGCAACTAAGCACAGCACTGCACACTCATTTACATTTCAAATATCAGAAATTCCCTTTAAATATTTTTAGGAAAGTGAATTGTGTATTATCTGAATCTCCGCCCATATTATAATACTGGGTTTGGCCAAAAGGTTGGTTTAACTTTTTCTGGTAAGATGTTGTTATAGAAAAACCTGAATGGTTTGGCCAACCCAGTATTTTTTTCCAGTGCTTTTTTTCATGAACAACTTTTTGGAGGTATATTGAATTCTTAAGTCATAAAATTTCCCATCAATTCTCTGTAGCTGTAACTCTACTGACTTGTACAGTTCAGTGTTAGGGAGATATCTGAAGCAACATACACAAGCTTAATTGAAAAAATAGTTTGAAAGAAATGTTTAGATGAAAATCTGTTTTCAAGAAACTTCCTGAAATGTGGGAAGTCTGTGTATCTGCAGACTAAGATCTTTCAAATTTCACAAAATGTTTCTTTTGTGTTTTTTTTACTTTTATTCTTATTTCTGCTCTGTTCACCTGTTTTGTTCTCTTCTCTCCACACTTAGAAAAGCAGATTTTTATTTTATTGGATACTTGCTTTCTTTCCTTAGTATCTGTCATTGTGAGCAGCTTTCAGTTCACACTTGACTCAAAGAAAAACACGAAAAATTATTCCTAAAATGTTATAGGCATAGGAGATAATTAAGTAATTATAACAATATGTAAAAGCTAAACTTCAGATTTTGTGAAAGTTATATAAGGGAGTTATATACTCCTTGCAAGTTATATTCAATAAAAAAAATGATTTGCCTGTCAGTAACTTTTCTTCTTCTATAGAACTGACTTTGAAGCCGTGGTCGTTCTGTGTGTGGGCATACTCAGCTGCTCAGCCGTATCTGACTCAGGCCAGGCTCCTCTGGCCATGGCATTTCCAGGCTGGAATACTGGAGTAGGTTGCCATTTCCTTCTCCAGGGCATCTTCCTGACCCAGGGATCAAATCCAAGGCTCTTATGTCTCCTGCATTGGCAGGTGGATTCTTCATCACTGAGCTCCCTGGGAAGCTCCTTCTGTACAACACTACCTAAAATGTGGCATCAATTAGCTGCTGTTTTTAGTTTTAATCCTTCTGATTTCTCCCAGAACTCTTTTATTAATCTCAGACAACACCTCATTTTTACAAACTTTTCAATAGAGACCATGTTTCTCATAAATTTAAAAAATAAAATCAATACATTTGATTTCAATATTATAGAATCTCTTCATAGGTCTTCCTTTGTCCCTCCTCCACCGCTTTTTAAATCTATCCTTGAACAAACAGATTTTCAAGTCTGCCATTTGCCAAATGATAGGAGAGCCTTGTAGTTTCCCACTAAAGTAGTGACAGAATTCACCTCTTCAGCCTCAAGCTTGAAAGCAAGTAGAAACTAACAGCTCTCTCTAACCCAATTTTCATTCTTTAGCAGGCATTTATGTAGTGATTTTTAAAATAGGGGTACAGTTGCTCTACAATGTTGCATTGGTTTCTTCTGTACAATGACGTGTATCAGCTATAAGTATACATACATTGCCTCCCTTTAGGACTTTCCTCCCCAATCCTAGCCATCCAGTGACCTAGCTGAGTTCCTGTGCTAAACAGCAGATTTCCACTAGCTATGTTTTACACATGATAGTGAGGTTTTGACAGACATTCTTCCTGTTGCAACTGTATGGTTCTTTACAATCAGAGGCAAAACAACATATTTTGAAAGTATCATGGTTTCCATAATGTTTTGTTTTCAGTATAACTGCAGAAGGCTCTAATTCTAAAGCCTTCTTGAATTAACCTTCTAGTTATAAAATGACCAAATATTAAAAATAAGATGATATATCACTTTATGGGGCATCTTACTCAGGAATTAGAAAAAATTTTTGAGACAGTGAGAGATATCACTGTGACAAAGCTTCTGTTCCCATGTGCTTATTTAGATAAGCCAGGCTTTCCCATGTTCACATTTTGGAAAGTTACAAAACATCTTGGAAATGCTCATATCTTGGGGAAAAAAAAAAAAGGAATTACTGTGAAACGCTTTCTCATTATAGAGTAAATAAGTCATTCACAGGTAAACTGGGAAGGAAAGTTATATCCAGCTCATTAACATAGGCATTTCCAGTCAAATTTAACCTTAATAATTATTCTTCAATTACTTATATGTTTTCATAAGCTGTGTGCTACTTATAATTGCAGTTGTACTTCAATATAAAATACATTTTTCATACTTGAAGCGTTCTGGTCACAGGAATTTTTTATTTACTCTTCCTCTTGTTTCATTTTTTGTAATTAAAAGCAATTATTTTTGGCCGTGCTGAGCCTCTGTTGCTGCTCAAGATTTTTTCGAGTTGCAGCAAGCAGGGGCTACTCTCTAGCTGTGGTGTGCAGGCTTCTTGTTGTGGTCGATTCTCTTGTGGAGTATGGGCCCTACGAAGTGTGAGCTTCAGAAGCTGTGGCTCCTGGGCTCTAGAACACAGACTCAGTAGTTGTGGCACAGGGGCTTAGCCACCCCACAGCATGTGGGATTTTCCAGGACCAGGGATTGAACCTGTGTCTTCTGCACTGGCAGGTGGATTTTTCACCACTGTGCCACCAGGGAAGCCCTTGACTTTTATTTTTCTTTGGGTGAGGCAGTTTGATTGACTTGGTTTTTTCAAACAGAGGGACAAGGGGAAAGAAATCTGGGCGTTTAGGAGAAAAACATCTAATAACAAAGATTTTTTAGGGAAAGGGGATTTTGGCCCTTCCTGTGTTATTCTTAATATTGGCTCTCTCTGCTCTGTGGATCTTTATTTGGCTTAAACAACAGAAATTTATTGTCTTGAAGTGCTAGAGGCTAGAAGCTGAAATATTAAGAGGTCAGCAGGTTGGTTCCGTCTAAGGGCTGTGAGGGTAATTTGCTCCTTGTCTTTCTCATGTGTAGTGGGTTGCTGGCAAGTTTTGGGACTCCTTGGCTTGTGGAGGCATCAAATCCATCTCTGCCTTCATCTTCACTTGGCATTCTCCTGTGTGTGTATCTGCTTCCAAGCTCCCTCTTTTTTAATACGAGCACTAGTCACACTCGATTATGGGCACATGCTTCTGGTATGACCTCATCTTGATTACACACACAAGGCTATTTTCACACAAGGCTATTTTCAAATAAGGTCATATTCTAAGGAACTGGAGTTTGGGACTCCAACACAGAATTTTTTATTCCAATTTTGTAGATATTTTTAATTGCAGAAAAGCACGACAGAGGATCAAAAAGATTCTGATGCACAGTGTGTGCTTAGTTGCTCAGTCGTGTCCCTTGGTGACCCCATAGACTGTAGACTGCCAGGCTCCTCTGTCCACGGGGCTTCTCAGGCAAGAGTACTGCAGTGCGTTGCCATTTTCTCCTCCAGGTGATCTTCCTAACCTAGAGACTGAACCTGTGTCTCCTGTATTACACAGATAAGCTAAGCCATCAGGGAAACCCATTGATGCACATTAATTATTTCCTAAAAATAAAATTCTGTTGGGGATCAGTCATGGGAATAAGAATTCAGGAGAAAAAGCTATACAATTTGCAATGGTTAGAGATGTACATACAATCACAACAATATTCAAATTCGATTGAGAATGTTTATGTTCGATTTAATGGTTTTATTTTAGAAACTACCTCCATTGTAACTATTTAAATTTAAGATGAAAAGTTTACAGTGACCTATAGTTGTAAAATCTAGTAAATTAGCAAAACAGTTTGAAGACTGATGGGAGCGCTCCTATTTCTCTCTGGTCTTTTTTAGACGATGCATCTGGTTCTTCCTTGATATCTTTTAAGATGTGATAACTAGTATTTCATTTCTTGCTAGTCAGAATGGCAAATAACTAACTGTAGTTTTATGTCCAGTATCAATTTTTATTATCTTCTTCCATGGGTAGTTTTTCCTGTTATTCATTCATTCAACAAATATTTATTGAAAATCTACAGTGCATTTTTTCTCAGCCTTGAGTATACCATAATGTCCTCAGCATCAGAATAAGAAAAAATAGAAAAATAGTATCAATTCTCACACAGTGATATGAAGAAGACTGCATCACAGATAAACAATATCTACAACAATTCTGGGTTATTTTGAATGAATTCTTTTGAAGAAAAATAAAACAGAGTAAAGAGTATGACAGGGAAGGGAGTCTGTTTTTGATAAAGCATCCAGAAAAGGGCTCTCTGAAGACAATCATATTGCAATATTGGAAGTATTTTGATTGGAAGTCAAGGGGGATAAACCATGTTTAACAAATGAGTCTGCCATTTCAAATCTAGGTCCCATTTTCATTTCTCCCTCAATTACTTCTCCTTATTCTTTTCAGCTTCTGTTTGACAAGACCTGGGACATCTCACTCTAACCCTTGTATTGCTCAGCTTGATTTTCTATAAAACAGAGACAACAATAACACGTGTTCTGCAGGTCTTTGAGGGCATTGTGTGCTAAGTTGGCTCAGTCGTGTCCAACTCTTTGCTTCCCAGTGGACTGTAGCTCACCGGGTTCCTCTGTCCATGGGACTCTCCAGGCAAGAATACTGGAGGGGGCTGCCATTCCTTCCTCCGGGGGATCTTCCTGTCTCAGGGATCAAACCCACGTCTCTCATGTCTCCTGCACTGGCAGATGGGTTCCTTACCACTAGCACCACCTGGGAAGCCCTTGTGAGCACTGGAGATATTAATGCAGAAAAGCTAGCACCATGCCTGCCTGATACGCAGTCGTCTCCCAGTAAGTCAAACCCAACTGTCAGGGATCCGTCATCCCTCTCTCTCTTCTTATGTGTCTTTCTAGAGTCATTCCACTGTGGGTTAGAGACACATTTTGTTCTGTGATAGGTAGGAAAGTGTGATGTCAGGATTGACCCCATTTTGAGGCTGTTTATGTTTCCAGGCTGGGAATGACTAAGGACTGTTGGCCTTCATGCCTCAGGCTTCTGCTTTCCAGCCCCACTGGGTTCTCCCCAACTTATATGTCTACTTCACCCCAGGCTGATGGGCTGCTTCTTTCCATTAAAAAGATAGCGATCATGGTATTGAAAATACCTGTTGAATATTTGAATACATAAAGGGACAAGACATTGAGGATGAGAAGAAAAATCAGAGATGCCTGTAAATGTAGTTTAGATATTATTCCCTCTATTTCTAATGGATATCATGAATATATATATGGATATAAATATATATGAATATATAAATATATATTTCAATGTATATTAATCAAAAAAGATTAATCTCTAAAGGTCTTTATACAAGTCATGTTCATGCTGTCATGTATTAAAGAGTCCAGGCTTGATATGCATAGTGTACCTAAAGGGCTAAAAATTTGCTTGCTATTTAAGATCTAGCTTTAAAAACTACCTGTCAAAAGGCTACTTGTTTTTCATATGCGGTGTAAAATGCTTACATCTATGTTGCTTTTTTCTTTATATAACTTGAAGTACAGGTTCGGTTGCTGTTTTATGCTTTAAGTACTGTATTTCTAGCTAGCTTTAAATAACATGATTATTTCTTAACATGATGGACATGTTTAAGCACCAATTTAAAAATCTTTGGAGATACCAAGAAAAAAATATCCAAGCAAAAAAGCCACCAGCTTCAGAAAAATCACCTACTTTTGACAACCATGGTGATTTAAATGACAAGTATTGAACACGTGTTTTATTTTTTACTCCTTTTAATATTGTTTAATATTTCAAAAGTCACCTAACAGTCCTGGAGTTTACCACAGATGATTGGGCCCTGAGGTTTAACGAAGAGTGCAGATGGAAGAGAAACAAAATACCAACGACCAGCAAAGCTGTCACTGACAATTAGGGAATTTGACCCAGGAGACAACTGAAAAAAGTGCAGTTTGGCTTTTCAATACTTTGGTTCAAGAAGCAAAAAAAGGATGAACACCATCCTTTGACTCACTAGCTCCTGGTTCTGTTTCCATAAAATGATACCGCATTTTTTCTTTTGATTCTCTAATATCCCCAAGAGCCTTCCACTTTTGCCCATTTCTTTTGTAAGGTCATGCTAAATCACCTTACCGAGGCAAACCCTACAATGAACCTGTAGTATAAGATCAAGCGAATCCTTCTAAACAATGTCAACACCTTGTAGCTACTGGTTTGGCAGCCAGCATCCAGGGTGAGGGTACACTGGGGAAATCCCACTTGGAGATAATTCATTATCAGTTGGCACTAATCTTTAATCTATATTGTGCATGGGTGCTAAGTCACTTCAGTTGTGTCTGACTCTTTGTGACTCAATAGACTGCAGCCTGCCAGGCTCCTCTGTCCATGGGATTCTCCAGGCAAAAATTCTGGAGTGGGCTGCCATTTCCTTCTCCAGGGGGACCTTTCTGACCCAGGGATTGAAGCTGCGTCTCTTATGTCTCCTGCACTTGCAGGCGGGTTCTTTACCACTAGTGAGTGCCACCTGGGAAGCTCTAATGTATGTTGCTGGAAGCTAAGTGGTAGGGGCCAGGGGTTCCCCATGCTCCCTGTGCTTCCAGCTGAAGGCAGTCTGGCCCATGTCCACATGCCAGGGAATTAGACAGAAACAGGTGGTCGGACCTATTCTGATCTGGTATTTGTTTTCAGGGATAAGCTGACTTATAAGCTTATATAATATACTATATTGCAACTGAAAATCCATTCAGCGGAAAGACAGAGCCATGATAAACATTCAATATCCTTAACCCAATCTATTCTTAATAACTCCATAAAGAATGGATTTGTTGAGAACTGGGGGATATAAATGTACTTTAGTCTGAGGACAGAGTTAAATCAGGCTGTTTTGGCATCACAGGGCACCTTAATTTGCTGGGGTCCCATGAGGTACCACCATCTGATCTAGGAAACCTCTCATTTTATTTTCAATTGCCAACCTGTTCAACACCTGTCCGTGTCCACACGTGTAAGTGCTAACGATGAGTTCTTAGAGACTACCACATTCTGGTTTGCATGTTGGGTTCCTACTGCAGGGATCATGTTAACAGCTGGCAGCTTAGCAACTGCCACCGTCTAATTTCAGTAAAGATTAAGGCTTAAAAATCCTTAGCTGGATATGTTCTTGGCAGAGGCCAAAGGTGCTGCTAGAGTTATTAAAAAAAAAAATCCCAGAGCTTAATTTAATCAAGGAAAATGAATATATTCTTCAAGATCATGATGGATTTGAAGGGAATATATATTTACTGTCTTGACCAAATGGCATAAAAAAGATTTAGCAATCAGTGTATAAAATAGAAAGACGAAAGGCAATCTTTTTAAAAACAGTGCTCGGAATGACTCACATATATTCACCTATTGAACAAATATTTAGCCAGTCTACTCACAGTAGATTATAAAACAGACAAGGTCTTTATTTTCACGGAGCATATATTCTAGAAGGGATAAAGAGATAATTAATAAATAAATATGTAAGGATGGATAACTCTGATCAGAGAAAAATGTTCTGAGAAATATAAAATTGGGTAATGTCATGGAGTCATTTCAGATTGGGTGGGCAAAAAAGACCCATTTCAGGTGACATTTGACCTGATACCTAAGTGGGTAGGTAGAACAAGCTTGTCATGGGGGAAATGTAAAGGGTAGAATAAATGTTCTGAATTTCTTTAGATGCTTAAGAAGCTAAGCAACAACCAAGTGGAAGAAAGGTGTGTGGTGTATGCTTGGTCACTAAGTCATGTCTGACCTCATGAACTGCAGCACAACCAGACTTCCCAGTCCTAGGAAGAAAGGTAGGGAGAGTTAACTCAAAGGCATATTTGCGTAGAAATCACACTTTAAAAATAAACTCGTATTATTCTATATTTGAGAGAAGGGGCTGGTGACCTGGAGGTGCTAAACCCCAGTTCTCAGCACTGCAATTAACCTGGATGCAGAACATTACAAGTCAAGCTGCTGCTAAATGATAGGTGAGGACTCATCTGAGAGGAAGCTAGAGGCCACAATAGGGACAATATATAGGTCTTTCCCTTGGTTATGGTCAGAGGTTTTTTAACTGTAATAGGCAGTCATGGAAGAATTTAGACAGAAAATTGGCACAATCTGAGTTATGCCTCAAATAGATTATTCTGGCAATGTGAAGAATGGATTGTCAGGAGAGTGGTGGAAAGTAGACCCAGAGAGAACAGCTGGGATTCTATTGTGAAAATCCATGTGAAGATAATAACGGTTTCTACTAGAATGATAGCAGAGAAGATGGAAAGAACTGAATGTAAGCAGGATGCTATTCTGGTTGTAGATAAAACAGGATTTTCTGATTGACATGGGGGTAATGAAAAAAATAAGGGAACAAAAATGACACCATGGTTTTGGTTCAAGTATGCTCAAATATGGGCTTCCCTGATGGCTCAATGGTGAAGAATCTGCCTTTAATGCAGGAGATGCAGGTTTGATCCCTGGGTCACGAAGATCCCCTGGACGAGGACAATCCATAGCGATGTAAAAAGTCAGATACACCTGAGCACACACGCACAGATGCTCAAATATAAATCAATTTTATGTTTTATATAGGATTGAGAAGGAATCCAAATTAAAGGTGAGATGATATTTACTTATCTTACATTTACCAAGTCTTTATTATGCAGCAGGGACACTACACATATATGTGTAAAGATATATATGTATATGAATGCGTGCATACATATAAACATATACACATACAGTGTTTTAAAGTTGAGTCTTATAAAACAGTCAATTCAGATAAATAATATGGTTACAATATTGCACATTCCTCACTCATAGGTCTTTACTCTTTCATGTAGGTGTGAGCTAGAAAAGAGAAACAGATATTTTTCTACATGAAAGTACCAACACAAATTTTAAGGTACATGTAAAAGAGGAATTTTGGCATTGGGATCGTTTCCTGATCCTTATGAGACATTCCTTATCAAATTCAGCTCTACTCTCATTCCACTTTCTTTTATAATTTTAACTCTTGAGACATAGGTAAATGATCATTTCAATATATTTTATAACTATTTTGAAGAGTAAATGTATTATTTCATTTACAGAAAACTCAATTATTACAAAGGCTAGCATAAAAAGGAAACTTAAAAAATCCTTTTCCTCTGCTATTTTTTTCCCACAGCCAAAAGAATTTTCAATTTTCTTTCCTATGTGCATTTTGAAAGATAAAATAATACATGCAATTCAACTCATAATGACCATTAACTATTTTTAAAAAAGACAAATTAAAAAAAAAGTAAGTTTCAGTGAATATTTAAATACCCATGAGTCATCAAGTTTTAGAAATCTTACTTCATATTATAGGTATCTATGCCCTGGCCCAGCAATTTCATTTCTATAGGAATACTCTAACACATGCATGAGCCCAAAGATCAAGCATATATATTCCAGCATTATTTGTTGATTCAAGAAAGGAACTTAAATTTCTACAAACAGGGAACTGTTATGTAAATTATTTTAAACTAAATTATGGAATCCAACCATCCATTAAAAGGAATAAAGTGAATTTTTAGATACTGACATGGAAATTTGTTTTATTTATTTATCTTAAGTATTTATTTTCATTAATTAATTTATTTAGCTGTGTCAGTCTTGGTGGCATGTGGGATCTTCAATCTTCATTGCAGCATGCAGGACCTAGTTCCCTGACCAGGGATTAAACCCAGGCCCCTTGCACTGGAAACAGTCTTAGTCAACTGGACCACCAGGGAAATCCCATAACGCATTTTAAAAGCAGGTCAAAACGATTCAGAAAACAAATATATATGTGATGATTCCACTAGGATTGGATTGTACTGAAACAAGTTTAAAAGTTCAAACTACTAGCAGTGGCTACTTGGCCACTGGGGGAGAAGACTGAAATCAGGGGGCCAAGCTGGTAGGGGTTCTGATGAGGGCCACAAAGACTTGTGTATGGTTTGAGTTGATCCTGTACCGAGTGCGTCTTGGGTTTGTACATCTTAAATCAGTTTAAAATGTAAAGCCAGAGAGATGCTACCCCATGACTTTCTTGATTTGACAGCAGTATCTCTCTTCACTTTGCATTACTATTAGCAAACATCAGCTTATGTCCTAAGACTAACCCTAGATCATCTCATTTCCTGCAGTAGTGGCATTCTCAGGTCACGTGACAGCAGGGTGTGCAGGATATTTCCGATAGCAATAGGCTGGCGCAGCCACTTCTTTAAGCTGAGAGCAGATTTTGATGGCGTCTCACTAAGAGAGTGGCTCTCGTATGTTTCCAGCAGGTACAGTGGCATCACTTAGTGGCATGGCTGACTGTTTACATCCTGCACCAGCTCAGGTGATATGTAATTAACATTATGCCTTGATAGCCTGCTGTTGTTTGCAGCAACTTCAAGTCATGATTCTGACACATCGACAATAAGCAGTGAACACTTTGATACGAGGCCAAAACAACATAGATGTCTATCTACTTCAGTTTCCAGTAACGTCCCGCGGTAAGTGGGCTTCATGAGTGTGGGTCTCTTTATGCCATCACTCGCTGGCCATTTCTTTAATGTCGTAACACTGTTGTGTACCTCATGAAATGAATGTTCCACAAGGATTATGCACATACCTGTTTGTCTTCAGATCAACTGTAGTTGTGTGCATTTATTTGATCATGGCACGGTGACAAAGGATATGGGAGCTTAGCCTTCAGAGATTGCCAGAACTGGATCTGATCACCAGACACTACCTACTGCATACTAACTGTATAATTCTGTCCAAATTATTAATATTTAGCCTCTTTGTACATCAGTTAACCTGTACAATGGGAATAATAATACCTATACTCAAATCTTATGCTGAAGACTAAAAGAGATAGTGTGGTGGTAAAAAAGTGCTTTGGATAAATGCCTGCCATATTTGCATAATAAATATTAAAGATAGCAATAGTTGTATTAATAGGTGAGTGCTTCAGGAATTTTTATATCACCACAAAATATGCAGCATCTGAGGGCATACAGTTACTTGCAGAGGTATTAGATGAATACAGATTTATGAGATAATTCAGTTTGCTTAAATTGTAGATACAAATATGGAATTTTAAAGCCATTAAATGGCTTATTACAATGAACTTAAACATACTAGTGTCCTAAGTACTTTACATCAATGATATCCTCCAAATGTAACATTAAAACACTGAATACGCTTAAGAAAAATTAATAAGAAACACATATAAGTTTAATAAAAACACATGTAAGTTTTGGGAAGATTTTCAACATATTCCTCAAAATCACTGTTCTTTCAGTTTGGCTTGGGCCCAAATTTACCTTCATCAGAAACAAATGCAGCCTCTTAAAAAAAGCATGAAAAATCTTTTTAATACTGTAAGCATATTGGCTTTAGAATGTAAATGGGGTCCAAAATTAATCTTACTTAGCTCAGTTAACACCCCACAATGATAAGTAATTCACTTTCCCATTTTCAACTCTGATTTAAATGTTGATACAAGAGTCTCTGAAAAGCCTCTTCACCTCAGCAGCTCCGCAAGTGTTCACTTTGAACAACGACTTTGCAGCTGAGCAAACGAGACTCTCAATCAATTTTTATGAGCACAAATTCTTGGGCTGATGGCTAGACCTCCAGCTCCATCACTCAGATAATACACACTCACAAGTGGTGATGAGATTCACATTATCACCAGAGCACCATTCTGCCGATGGCAGCAGCAGACACAGCAGGGGTACACTGTCCTCCTGGAAACAACTCCCTCACCTTTCAATAGTGCAGCCTGCAGGTATGGATCCACAAGCCATGTGCCAACAGAATGAGAGCTATCTTTAAAGATACTAATAAGATGACCCACTTCTTCCCAACGAGTCCTTCTTGCTGAATTTCCATACATACCCATCTTGATTTTGAAGTCTGTACATCCGTCTTCCCATTGCATTTGGAATTGAAAGGGTGATTCAATTATATTTAACACTTTAAAAAGTTGTCAGAGTACTAGCATGTAAATCTCAATACACATGGGCATGGGATTCTCTGTGTGAATACGTGTATATACATATATTTGTATAAAGATACAATGTTTCCCTGGTGGCTCAGACAGTAGGAATCTGCCTGCAATGCAGGAGACCTGGGTTCAATTCCTGGGTTGGGAAGATCCCCTGGAGAAGGGAATGGCAACCCACTGCAGTGTTCTTCCCTAGAGAATCCCAAGGACAGAAAAGCCTGGTGAGCAGCATCTGTGGGGTTACAAAGAGTCAGACCCAACTGAGTGACTAACACTTTCACAATACTTAAATATGACTTCAAATTTTAAGATAATATGTCAGGTAGGATACATTTGAATTCATGAAAGTTTGGTGGTATTTATCCTAAATTTTAATTATAGAGTATAGAGGTTTACCTCCTTTGGTTTAAACTGAACGTTGCCGTTAAAATGTTAAACATATTTTTGTTATATGGAGAATTTTCCAGCTCTCCAAAGACATGGTTAATGTTCTGTAAAGAACAATTAATGATCTCAAAGCACTCAAATTCTTTTCATGAATTTTTTGAATAAAAGAAGAAAATTCTTTTATTTCTAGAGTCTCTTATGGGGTGATAATGAACATATATATGGTTGCTCTGTAATTTGATTCTTGTGATCATATATCAAAAAACAAGGTAGGGAGCAAAAGATTATCCTGACCTTTACCTGGCTTGAAGCATAAGGTGTCCATCTGAACTCTCAAAACTGACCTACTAAGGCCTAATTTTCATATTAAAACAATGTATATTAGAAACTCTTTTAGCCTACTGTTACTTTCCTAGATCTCTACAGGATTCTTTCTTTAAAAATAATGAATATGATCTAGCAATCATGGCCCTTGGTATTTACCCAAAGAAGCTGGAGAGTTATGTGTACACAAAAACCCACACACAGATGTGTATAACAGCTCGATTCATAATTGTCAAAATTTGGAAGCAACCAAGATGTCATTCAGTAGGTGAATAGATAAACTGCTTCATTTGGACAATGGAATATTATTCAGTGCTAAAAAGAAACGAGCTTTTAAGCCATGGAAAAAACATGGAAAAACCTTAAATGCAAATTCTTAAGTGAAAGCAGCTAATGAGTAAAGCTACATGCGGCAAGATTCCAACTACGACACTCTGGAAAAGGCAAACCGGTGGTTAAAAGATCGGAGGTTGCCAAAGGTGGGAGGGTGAAGATGAACAGGCAGAACAGAGGGGATTTTCGAGGGAGTGAAATGTTTTGTATGCAATTACAGTGATAAGTAGTATGTTTGTTCAAACACACAGAGGTACCACACCAAAAGTGAAATCTAATAAAAAGCATGGACTTTTGACGAAGGTGACATGTCAAGGGTAGTTCACCCTTGGCATCAAATGTACCATTCTGATGAGCGATGCTGATAGCGGAGGAAGTTATGTGGGGACAGACGATAGACAGGACATCTCTGTACTTTCCCTTAAATTTTGTTGAGAACCTAAAATTGCTCTTAAAAAACCATATTGACTAATAGGTATGACATGTTGAAATCTGTGGTTACTGGGTGACATTCTCATGTGTTCTTATACTTATTTCCACCAGTTCAATGCTATGCTTACTAACAATCAGTAGCGTTTGATTAGGCCAATAACATCAGCTACTGAACTTACGGGATGAGAACTTAGGATATTCTGTGTAAATGCATGATATATGACCATGAAAAAGAAGCTGCAGTTTTTATGAAAAACCATTTGAATGCTTTGGAAAGATTTGACAAAGACAAGTCACTAACACAAACTTGCTAAATTAGATATAGGTGAAAAAAATCTATAAGTGGGAATAAAATAAAAATGTACAGAAAGATATGCACTCAAACCGCCTAGTAAATGCATTTAAATTTTTGTGACAGTGTAAAGAAATTAAGCCTAGAAACCAAAGAAGATGCCTTATAGGTGTGACTTTTGGAGGACAGACCATTGGGAACTCCCAACAGGGAGCCCTTACTCAAAGCAAATGTGTGGGTTTTATATAAAAAATATTGTCTATGTGTGTGAAAATGTATGTGCATTATTAATCTGGTTGACCAAATATTGGTCCTATTTGCTTACTTATAAATTTTATTATTTAATTTTTGACTGCATTGCATGGCATGTGGTATCTTGCTTCTCTAACCAGGGATTGAACCAAGGGCCCTTGCAATGGAAGCCTGGAGTCTTAACCTCTGGACCACCATGGGATTCTCAGTTCTATTTACATAAGAAAAAGTTACACTTTACCCAGGTGGGGGAAAAAACCCAATTTGATTAAAAATTCACACTTTCATGAAGTTACCATGCTATTATGGCACATCAATAAAATACTTTTATCCAGCAGTAAATCAATTACTTTATTTCTGGAAGATAGCAAATGATTTTCCTTCCTTGGGATATCACCATGTTAACCTGATCTAGTCTATACTTGCTTAATGCGTGAGGAGGGCTTCTGGGGGGCTCAAGCGGTAAAGAAGTCACCTGCCAATGCTGTAGATGCAAGTTTGGGAAGATCCCTTGGAGGAGGAAATGGCAGCCCACTCCAGCATTCTTGTCAGAGGAAGTCCCATGGACAGACGGAGCCTGGGGGGATGCTACTATACATGGTCTTGCAAAATAGTTCAGATATGCCTTAGCAACTGAATAACAACAATAATGTGTGGATAGCAATCAGTAAGATTTTACAGACTCTTTTGTATTGACGATACCAAGAGAGCTTCTCTTTTCATATAGATTCATTGAGAATAAGACAGCTTGAATTTATCATGAACTGGAATGACTATTACTCAGAATTATTCTTTAAAGTAACTTTAACTAAATGAGTATATTCTATGAGCAAAGGTCATTCATGAGTCAAACACCAAAACAAGAGTCTACTGAACTGTACATTGTAGCACTCTGCCTATATTCAGAATCCTATCACAAACAGATCCACCAGTCAAGGCAATTAAAAAACCTGTACCTCTGAATAAGTGATATATATGATACATTTTTTTAAAAGGCACATTTTAATGAATTAACTTTTATCTATAAAATATTAGAATAATGCAGTGGTTCTCAAGGTATGGTCTTGGGATCCTGAGGATCTTCAAAATCCTTTCAGGGGACTTGTGAGGTCAAAGCCATTAAAAAATGTTTAAACATCTTCGCCCGTTTCACAGTTATTCTCTCAAGAGCATATAGTGGAGTTTTCTAGAGGCTAAATTTCACCTGAGACTGCAATAGATTGAAGGCAGAAGCTGATTTGAAAATACAGCTGCATTCTATTTTTATTAAGCCAGACATTGAAGAGGTGCACAAAGGCATAAAATAATGCCATTTAGTTCACTAAAATGTTTGGCTTGAAAAAATAGTTATTTTAAATAAAAAGGTTAGTTGCATTGGAATGGCCTTATTACTTTCATTTTAAAATGAATTAAATATTTTCTAAATTTCTCAGTTTTAATTTCTAATACAGTAGATACTGACACATACAGCCCAAATAAAAGTTTGACTGGCTTACAGTGATTATATGATAGGAAAAAAGTGTACTCACCTGAACAAGAACAAAGTAACGTTTTTTCCATCTTTTCCAAACCTTCTGCCCTAGGGCATACAGATATCTGGTAAGAAAAACAAAAATATATGAATAATGGTGTGGTACCATATAATCATATTTATTCCATAGGTATTTATTCTTGAGAGCAGCCTGCAAAGCTTAGTTCAACTGGAACCTGTNAGACGGAGCCTGGGGGGATGCTACTATACATGGTCTTGCAAAATAGTTCAGATATGCCTTAGCAACTGAATAACAACAATAATGTGTGGATAGCAATTAGTAAGATTTTACAGACTCTTTTGTATTGACGATACCAAGAGAGCTTCTCTTTTCATATACATTCATTGAGAATAAGACAGCTTGAATTTATCATGAACTGGAATGACTATTACTCAGAATTATTCTTTAAAGTAACTTTAACTAAATGAGTATATTCTATGAGCAAAGGTCATTCATGATTCAAACACCAAAACAAGAGTCTACTGAACTGTACATTGTAGCACTCTGCCTATATTCAGAATCCTATCACAAACAGATCCACCAGTCAAGGCAATTAAAAAACCTGTACCTCTGAATAAGTGATATATATGATACATTTTTTTAAAAGGCACATTTTAATGAATTAACTTTTATCTATAAAATATTAGAATAATGCAGTGGTTCTCAAGGTATGGTCTTGGGATCCTGAGGATCTTCAAAATCCTTTCAGGGGACTTGTGAGGTCAAAGCCATTAAAAAATGTTTAAACATCTTTGCCCGTTTCACAGTTATTCTCTCAAGAGCATATAGTGGAGTTTTCTAGAGGCTAAATTTCACCTGAGACTGCAATAGATTGAAGGCAGAAGCTGATTTGAAAATACAGCTGCATTCTATTTTTATTAAGCCAGACATTGAAGAGGTGCACAAAGGCATAAAATAATGCCATTTAGTTCACTAAAATGTTTGGCTTGAAAAAATAGTTATTTTAAATAAAAAGGTTAGTTGCATTGGAATGGCCTTATTACTTTCATTTTAAAATGAATTAAATATTTTCTAAATTTCTCAGTTTTAATTTCTAATACAGTAGATACTGACACATACAGCCCAAATAAAAGTTTGACTGGCTTACAGTGATTATATGATAGGAAAAAAGTGTACTCACCTGAACAAGAACAAAGTAACGTTTTTTCCATCTTTTCCAAACCTTCTGCCCTAGGGCATACAGATATCTGGTAAGAAAAACAAAAATATATGAATAATGGTGTGGTACCATATAATCATATTTATTCCATAGGTATTTATTCTTGAGAGCAGCCTGCAAAGCTTAGTTCAACTGGAACCTGTGACAGCACGCAACTTCTGTGTCACAAAAATGACCAAGTCTGTTCTAAGGCTCTTGAAAAGGAATTGATATATGTGGCTTATCAATTTGTCAGCTCTCTCCACAAACTGAGTGAAGTTGGAGTTTGAAAGGATCATCATAGAAGCAGTAGGAATTGTATTCTTATACATAGTTCTCAGGAGAGACATATGCTATGAATTGAGGCTAGGGTACCAGATGTTTCAGCTCGCAGGTGACAGAGGCTTAGGAGTGTGGCCTGACAGGGAGCCGGCTGCAGAGTCCAGAACCCAGGATGAAGAGTCTCTTTCCAGCTGAGTGTCCCCAAGATGTGCCTGTACCAATCTCAGTTTCCAGTTCCTCAACTATCAAATCAAAGAACTATATGTGATGATTTCTAAGGTCCAAGCCCTGTTACTAGCATATTTATTTGACATGCAAGCTTCTTCGTGCAAATTTTCCTAACTATGAAATTCAGATACTAATGAAAGTGACATTGTATAATTCAACATGGTTTCAACCAAGACTTCTGTTTAACTGTGTATTGCTGTTAGTAACCTGAATTGAAATGATTCAAGTAGTTAATCACTGGAGAACAGAACTTTTGTTCTTACTGAATACACAGATGTAGGCTTAAGGATTGAGGGGGAAAGGGAAGAAATTAAATATTAATCAAGTCTGAGCATGTCATGGAGAGCTACTTAAAATTATATCACATACCTTCAACAAAAGTGGAAAATATTTTAGAAGTTAAAAAGTATGACAGAGACCTAATTTTTAAATTAAAGTATGATTTTTCAATATTCTATCATAATTCCTTTTTCTGTAATCAAGATTTAACATTATAGAGGGTATTCAAACTAATCTAAATTATATACAATTCTGAATGATTTTAAAAAGCCCTTTAGCTAACAGTTTGTTGACGGTCTTAAAGTCTTTAGACTTTTTCTTGATTTTTAAAATTGAAATCTTAGCTTGAAATTTTAGTTTCTGTTTTATGAAAATAATTATCCTTTGCAAAAAAAGCAAACATATTTTTTGCCCCCTTTTAAAAAAGATATGGGATATTGGCTGAGGGGTGCTGAAATGATGGGCTTTCCTATTCACTGCTCATGGAGTGTAAAATAAGACCACCTTATTGTAGAATAACATGACATGCAAAGATGGGCTCAATAAAGGATAGAATGGTATGGACCTAACAGAAGCAGAAGGTACTAAGAAGAAGTGGCAAGAATACACAGAAGAACTGTACAAAAGACATCTTCATGACCCAGATAATCACGATGGTGTGATCACTTCACCTAGAGCCAGACATCCTGGAATATGAAGTCAAGTGGGCCTTAGGAAGCATCACTATGAACAAAGCTAGTGGAGATGATGGAACTCCAGTTAAGCTATCTTAAATCCTAAAAGGTGATGCTGTGAAAGTGCTGCATGCAATATGCCAGCAAATTTGAAAACTCAGCAGTGGCCACGGGACTAGAAAAGGTCAGTTTTCATTCCAATCCTAAAGAAAGGCAATGTCAAAGAATGCTCAAACTACCGCACAATTGCACTCATCTCACACGTTAGTACAGCAATGCTCAAAATTCTCCAAGCCAGGCTTCAACAATATGTGAACAGTGAATGTCCTGATGTTCAAGCTGGATTTAGAAAAGGCAGAGGAAGCAGAGATCAAACTGCCAACACCCACTGGGTCACTGAAAAGTAAGAGAGTTCCAGAAAAAAAAAACATCTATTTCTGCTTTATCGACTATGCCAAAGCCTTTGACTGTGTGGATCACAATAAACTGGGGAAAATTCTGAGAGAGATGGGAATACCAGACCACCTGACCTGCCCCTTGAGAAATCTGTGTACAGGTCAGGAAACAACAATTAAAACTGGACATGGAACAACAGACTGGTTCCAAATAGGAAAAGGAGTACGTCAAGGCTGTATATTGTCACCCTGCTTATTTAACTTATATGCAGAGTAAACCATGAGAAACACTGAGCTGGATGAAGCACAAGCTAGAATCAAGATTGCTGGGAGAAATATCAGTAATCTCAGATATGCAGCTGACATCACCCTTATGGCAGAAAGAGAAGAAGAACTAAAGAGCCTGTTGATGAAAGTTAAAGAGGAGAGGGAAAACCTGGCTTAAAACTCAACATTAAGAAAACTAAGATAATGGCATTCGATCTCATCACTTCGTGGCAAATAGATGGAGAAACAGAGGAAACAGTGACAGACTTCATTTTTCTGGGCTCCAAAATCACTGCAGATGGTGACTACAGCCATGAAATTAAAAGATGCTTGCTCCTTAGAAGAAAAGTTATGACCAACCTAGACAGCATATTAAAAAGCAGAGACATTACTTTGCCAACAAAGGTCCATCTAGACAAAGCTATGGTTTTTCCAGTAGTCATGCATGGATATGAGAGCTGGATCATAAAGAAAGCTGAGCACTGAAGAATTGATGCTTTTGCACTGTGGTTTTGGAGAAGACTCTGGAGAGTCTCTTGGACTGCAAGGAGATTCATCCAGTCCATCCTAAAGGAAATCAGTCCTGAATATTCATTGGAAGGACTGGTGTTGAAGCTGAAGCTCCAATACTTTGGCCACCTGATGCGAAAAGCTGACTCATTGGAAAAGACCCTGATGCTGGGAAAGATTGAGGGCGGGAGGAGAAAGGGACAATAGAGGATGAGATGGTTGGATGGCATCACCAAGTTAATGGGCATGAGTTTGAGTAAACTCCAGGGGTTGGTGATGGACAGGGAAGCCTGACGTGCTGCAGTGCATGGGGTTGCAAAGAGTCAGACACGACTGAGTGATTGAACTGATACAAAAATAGCCCCCAACTTCTTGATCGCGGAATTAGGGAAACAGACACACACACGTATACATATGTTACATGGATATATAGAACAGTATTATTCATATTATGAAAAAAGGTAACAGTGTCCAACAGTAGGTGAATTGTTTAATAAATGCTGGAAAACACACAGAAATACTATGCTGCCTCTGAAAAAATATTTTTGAGAAAATTAATAACAGAAAGAATATCTCATGGTATGTTTTATGAAAAAAGTTTCAAAACCATATAAATACTTAAGAGACTTGAAATTTATAACAGAAATATATGAAATAGATATTTCAAAATTTTTAGTAAATAGTGCCTTTGAATTGTGAGATTATGGAAGATTTAATTTTCCATCTTTATTCCCTGTATTTCTAAATTTTCAGAAAAAAACCCCCACACAAACAGAAATGGAGTGACTAAAAGTTGACATAAATCCTAGGCTCCTGCCTAGAAAACATTGCAAGTACTGCCCAAATCAATGATGTAGTTTCTTTCTCTCAGACACATTAGTTAACAGGAGTATTTTGTGAACTTCTATTTAGTTTTATAATATTCTGGATACTCTATTGTCTGCGCTTCTGAATGTAGTACTGATGCAGTTAGAAACTCTCAGAAACATCCGTCAGTACTGTTCTCACCTGCTCATTCTCCCCTCCTGAGGGCCCCTGAAAACCCTCTGCCCCACCTTTGCTCCAGCCTCTAATTTCTCTTCTATGGCTCCAGTGATAGGTGTTTAGTTGCTCTCTTCCTGTCTTCCCTATGCAATTTTCCTCTTCTGAAAGGCACACACCCCAGTGCTTATTACAGGGTTAACAGCAATGACCTCAAGAGCTATATATACTGTGGACATGCCAGATGCTCTCTGTACAAATTCACCAGCAAGATGCGCAGCAAACAGCTGCCAAGGAGTCAAGAGGGCATCTGGAATAACTTCTGCCTGTGACCGCAGGCTGCTTCTTCAACGTGTCTCACTTAGCGTGCTGGTCAGACATAAGTGAAAGTGAAGAGTGATACACAAACCATCAACACCACAAACAAGTGTAAGTCGGGCTGACGGCGAAGGTTCTGCATAAGGGATAATACTGTCAGCAGCAACTTCATTCAAAATGATGCCTCGACACATTTGAAATGAAAAGGTATGATCTCTGTGGAGAGAGAAAGCAAAGTAGTGGGTGGATGCACATGAGTATATTGAAGGATGTTGTGAAGAATAGAATAAAAGATAATTCAAGATTGGAACCAAGGTAAGCATTTGAATGTTGGGCCTTGAGGCATTATGGGCTACTGTACTGTAAGAATTCAATAGAACAGGCACGGAAGAAGTCACCACTGATCGAACATTTCTAGAAAGGAATTCCTCATTAGAGTTTTTGTCTCAATATAAAAAATATATATATTCAACAGAAGTAAACATTTCTGCATAATGTAAATGTTACCAATGCTATGAGGGAAAATATGACAGCTTCTTCCTTTAGTTTTCCTAGTAGCCAGACAAAAATTTTACATAAGAAATGAACAGAAATAAAAGATATCAGAAGCAATAACTAATACTAAATAAGAAATCATTACACTTAATTTCAAATCTAACTTTTTTCACTATAATCATGCCTTCTAGAATTAGGTATCAATAATCATCATCTAGCTGCTTTTTTACTGGTATAAAATTAGATTCTTAGTATAAGAGACACATGTAAAATTCAGGGGAGAATGAAGAAAAAAGATGTTCACCAATGTCAGTCAAGAGCAAAATGTCACAACCCAACTAAGAATCAAGGAGTCTTAGTTGATTAGGCTGTCATTAAGAGTGATGCCAAAAAGAATGACATGGAAATTATAACGACGCTAAGGTTTTAAAAAGCTGTCTTGTGAACTCATAGTGTATGTATGGCAAAAAAAATCCAGAAAGATATATCAAAATGTTACACCTGAAAATACCTGGCTGATTAAGGATGAATTTCATTTTCTTAATGTCTTTCTGCATTTCCACAATTTCTACATTAATCATGTCATTTTTTTGGGGGGGGGTTACCACTTACGTAAGGTTTATTGTTAGTGTACTTAAAGTAAAATTCACCCATTTTAGATGTATAATTTGATGAAAGTTCATAGGAGGAATGTAACCACCACGATGAATTTAAAGGACATCTCCACTCCTCACCCAAAGGTCTCTTTATGCCTTTTTACAATTAGTCTTTTCCTCACACCCCCAGCTCTGCAACCACAGATCTGACCTTAGAGTTGAGTTTTCCAGAAGGTCATGTAGGTGGAATTGTATACTACGTAGCCTTTTGTGTCTAGCATCTTTCACTTAGTATAAAGTTTTTGAGGTTCAGCTTTTGTCTGTATCAGGTGTTTATTCCTTCTTATTTCAATGTATGACTTCAATGTGTTTATCTTTCACCAGTTGATAGACACTTGTTTCCACAGGTATGGCTATCATAAATAAAGGCTGCTATTATCAGTCACATTTGGACTTTCCCAGTGGCTTAGCAGTAAAGAATCCACCTGCAATGCGGGAGCCGAAAGGAGATGCGGGTTTCATCCCTGGGTTGGGAAGACCTCCTGGAGGAGAGCATGATAACCCATTCCAGTATAAACTGGAGAATTCTATGGACAGAGGAGCCTGGCAGGCTATAGTCCATGGAGTCACAAAGAGTTGGACATGACTGAAGTGATTTCGTATGCTCGTATAACCATTCACATTTAAGTCTTTGTGTGGGCACATATTTTCATTTCTCCAGAGTAAAAATCTAGGATTGGGATTATTGAGTTATAGTAAAAGTGTGTTTAACTATAGAGACTGCCAAATTGTTTTCCAAAGTGCTGTACAATTTTGCATTACCATTAACAATGTATGAGAACTCATCCTACTAACCTGCCCCCGGCATGCAGCATGTGGGACCTTAGTTCCTAGACCAGGGATCAAACCTGTGCTCCTTGCCTTGGNAAGTGTGTTTAACTATAGAGACTGCCAAATTGTTTTCCAAAGTGCTGTACAATTTTGCATTACCATTAACAATGTATGAGAACTCATCCTACTAACCTGCCCCCGGCATGCAGCATGTGGGACCTTAGTTCCTAGACCAGGGATCAAACCTGTGCTCCTTGCCTTGGAAGCATGGAGTCTTAACCATTGCACCACCAGGCAAGTCTCCTCATCTTACTTTCATAATTAGAAAAAAAGATGGCTTTTATTAAGGATTTGAAGGATGTGGACATTACAGCTCCATAAATAATATTTCTGGCCTGATTAAGCTGAATTCCTGTAGACTGAAGATGAGGATGTCTTGTCACTTTATTGTGAGTGCTATGGTGGACTTCTATAAGCTTAATGGTTACATGAGTTTTCTAGTTTTCAAAGCTATTCTCAGGTCTGGTATTTACAGCAGTCTAAATTCTTTGAAGGTGGGTGGTCTTATCTGGGGATGACTGAGGTGTAGAGAGAGTAAGGAAAAAGGAGCACAAATCATTTGAACATTTGGTTATAATCAGGTAGTCCATTTATTAGAAAGCATCTATAAAAGTGAAAATGCATTCTCTTTGGACTCATCTTTATGGTGAGTACTACTACTGAATTCAGTGTATGGTGTTTTGTTTTTAATGTTGAGTGTTAGGCTATAAATTATCTCTTTTATGGATAAAAATGCAGTAATTTCAGAAAAATATACTAAAGTTGCATTTAACGTATGTTATATTAGGAAAAAATTCATTTCATTACACATATAGAAATGTTTAATTACTGAAAAATGAGTTATTCTAGGGAGACTGTATATACATCTATAATGAATTTTTAAAGAATTTATATACAATAGGTTGACTTGACTTCAAATAGTCATAAAATATAATTTGATCATTTCTTAATGACTTTGAATAGGACCCTACAAGTATCTCAGGGTCATTACCATGAACATTAATTATAACTGCATAGTTCTGTAAAAGGAGACGGTATGCCTGATAGGACTAAATCTATTTGATGTACAGTGGCAAGTGTTAATTTAATCCTTGAGAGTTATTTATTTGTCACTTACTTCTGCTTTATAAAAATAGTTTAGAACTTTCAAAAGTCTATTATTAATATTCTATTGCTATGTGAATCTGAACTCTGGAAAAACTCATTTGTTTAATGCTTTATGAAATCTGATTCTACCCTATAAAGGTATAGAGAATATTATCCAAGAGATGTATTTGTCATCCAGGAGAGAGACAGTACCTTGGCTAGTATACTATAGACGGGCTGGAGTGGGGGGAATGGATCTGCTCTGCAGTTGTATTCTTCCCAAATATTCTGTAGCCTGTTGAGTCAATATTAGCTTCCTCTAAATACATGATTATCTCCAAAAAAAAAAAAAAAGAGTATGTATATCAGACCTGCCAAACAACAGGCAAAATGGGAACAGACATTTAACTGGGTTCCATGTGACAATTTATATAATGTTACAGCGGGAGAGCAACATTCTTTAATGAATGATTTTTTTTTNGCTATTCTTTGGAACTCTGCATTCAGATGTTTATATCTTTCCTTTTCTCCTTTGCTTTTCACTTTTCTTCTTTTCACAGCTATTTGTAAGGCCTTCCCAAACAGCCATTTTGCTTTTTTGCATTTCTTTTCCATGGGAATGGTCTTGATCCCTGTCTCCTGTACAATGTAGTGAACCTCTGTCCATAGGTTATCAGGCACTCTGTCTATCAGATCTAGTTGCTCCTTTTGGGTCACTGCATTCTCTAGCATTCTGCATTAGAGTATGATGCTAGAGAAAAAATTCTCTTATCTAAGTTAAATTTGTTTTATTATTTAAATGAGGATAAGAGATATATTCCTTTGCGTGTAATATATTTGAAAAACATGTATTTCCAATGCTAATTTATACTAAAAATAACATTTTTTTCATTGAAATATGTCCAATGTGTCACAATACTTATGTAAACTAGAGTATTTTTGGATACAGCTCAGATACTATTGTAAAGTTTTTGCTTTCATCAGTAACCCAACTTAAGTAAGGCATTAAGAAGCTGCTCCCTTTGAACAAAAAAATTTACTGCTTAACTTTAAAATCTTCTCTGCTTACAAACAAATTAGCAGCACTGACACAAAGCTCAGGTTTAACATATAAGAAAGCCTTGAAGCATTTGGTTTCATAAATCAGTATACATACAGCAATAATCTTAAAGTATTAATTCCTCTTCTAGGACTATTTCTAATGAAGAGTACTATTTGCTTCCAAGAAACACAGGAATCAGCTAGGAAACAAGGCACAAAATGAACTAAATGTGTATCAATCCTTCATTCACCTATGATTGTGTGTGTGTGTGTGTGTGTGTGTGTGTGTGTGTGTATTTCTAACTATTCTTAGGTCATGCTCCATCCTCAAATGTCAAAGCTAAGAGGCAATGAACTTCAAGTCTGTTACTTGTATATTTAAAATATGTACCATGATAACCATGTTATTAGGGGAAAATGTCAAGAAGAAAGAAAATAAAAAGTTTTGGTATAGTCAAACCTTTAAATCAATACAGTTATTATCAACAAGGCAAACTAGTCGTCATTTTTCATCCATTACAGCACAGTTATATATGAGAATCTCAGTATTTAATATTAAAAATCATACAACCTCTATGGTCTCAACATGCTCCTTAAAAGCGTTATCTGTTACCTTAAGCAGCCAGCTGGGACACATACCACAGTTATTCCTTAAAGTTTTCATTTGTGAATAAAGAAAAGCAGAGTCTTAATGAGATCCATCAGAATACTCTCTGACAACAGGAATAAAACCTTTCTGTAGAGATATGTTGATCTTAACAGCATGTATTACTCTTAACAGCATGTATGACTCTTAACCAATAAAATGATCTCAACATATTTGTTGAGTAAAATGAAGTTTGGTAAAAATCATCTTCAAGCAAAACAAAAATCCACATAATTAAGAAGTTTATTTCTGCTGAATTTTCAAATAGATATTCATATTTCATCACATGTTCACATTGCAATGCCTATAAAAATAAAATTATTTTAAATGCTTGTTTTTTTACACAGTACCCCGTGAGTATTTAATAAAACAGATTCCCACATAACATTCTATGACTTGTCTTCCTTTAAGCCCAAAAACCTCTGAAATTAGTTTTACTAATAAATTAAGCCACTTTCTACAAATGCTATATATCATCTGCTAATACATATATAATCGGAAAAGTTAATGAAATTTCAAGAGCTCATTTTCTGATTAGTTTTAAAAATTTAGATTTAACTTGTCTTCATAACACAATATGTCTGAACTAAAATACACCCTATATTATTCCAGTAAAGAAATAGCCAATATTCTCTAACCATGCCATATTTGAAAAAGAAAATGGTAACATGAAATCAAGAATTCATTTATCCAAACATTTTAAAATCACTTTATAAAATCTTTCTAACTATAAAGTTGTTCAAAGAACACTTCAACACACAAATTCTCCAGATGTATTACTAAATATTGTCGTTTCCTCTCAATTGGAGCAGTGGCAGACAGTTCTAATAGAAAGGTGAATATGACGATTTATTTGCATTGAGGCCATGCTGTGGGAGTTCACGATTTTACTTTATGATGAAAAATCATCACCAATGAATATTTGAAAAACATAATTGTATACAGAATCTTGGAATTATTTGGCACTTAAAAAGACTGTTACTCTGGGCAGATCACTTATGAGTCTAGCTTTTTATTCAAAGAAATGGAACAATCAATCTACATGTGGAATGATAAAGCCTATTCTTCTATGAGCCTTCATTTCTCAAGGAAAAATACAGAAAGAAAAAAAAAATCAATATATAGAGTAGTTTAGTCCCGGAAAGGCCTTTCTTAAAGAGAAACCTCAGTCAAGGTTGAAAGAGCAATTAATGCAGGCTCAAAAATCTGGGCCATTCTGATAGAGTTCGGTTAACATGTGGCAGAAGTAATCATCCACTTGTGAAAATGATTTTCGGTTCATTCTCAAACACCTTTCAGACACTCATGATCCCATTTAACTGACAACAATACAGGCTATCCATGGGCACCACTGCATTTGATGTGAAAACCAATAGGGACCAAATGCCCTAAGGCACTTTCAGTCATTCCCCACACGGTTGTTGCTTGCCGCTCCCACTCTGCTCCAGAATAAAAGGAATCTTCCTTCTTTCACTACATTCTTTCCTTTATTTCACCCCACAAGATTAAGTCTATTTTTTTTTTTTCTTGGTTTTGTTTTCAGCTAAGCATGAGAAAAAGAAACTGATTCAAAACAACAGCGTGACCTGGGCATTGAGACACCTCGAAGTAAATACCTGCCAGTTGGCTTTTATAAAACTTCTTGAATTCTTCTGGGAAGGAGAAAAAGAGGTGAGGAGCCCAGGGAAGGATCATCACCAAACAAAATCATAGAACATTTTGAAAGAAATGATAAATGATAAATTAAAAAAAAACTCTCCTATTATTAAGTAGGAAGTTAAAATGTGTGTGCTATGTCAACAGGAAACTTGTAATAGCAGAGGAGTAAAATGTAGTTCATTTTCTGTATCACATTTTATAGAATCAGTAACATAAAAACTGCCTCTCTTTCTGAGGAGTCTCATCTCCTGTTAATTGCAGTTAAATCTGAGCTCATATCAGCATTATTAGATTAAGTCTAACAGTCTAAGATATAAAAGCCATCGTTTAAAAACTGGCTTATGGTTAGTCACTCATTTGTGTCTGACTCTTTGCAACTCCATGGACTGTAGGACAACCAGGCTCCTCTGTCCGTGGAATTCTCCAGGCAAGAATACTGGAGTGGGTAGCCATTCTGTTCTCCAGGGATTTTCCCAACTCAGGGATTGAAGCTGGGTATCCTGGATAGAACCTGGGTGTCCTGCATAGCAGGAGGACTCTTTATCATCTATACCACCATTGTACAAACTGGAAAATGAATATAGGCAAATTTCCAAGACGAGAAGTCCTTATAATCATATCCCGCCCTTAGACAAGACATAAGATCTACAAGTGACCACTCTGAAAGGAGGTGCTCTAAAATAAATGATAATGCACTATCACCTAGAAACAAAAATGATCTGGGGCAATTTACCCAAGCAGGTCTATAAAAAGTAGTTTTAAATAGCTAAGCACAAGCCAAATCATTCTAGCTGTGCAGAGAAATCTTTTCTTATAAAGACAGTGCTTCCTGTTTTTTTGATAACTGACCATCAATACTGTTTTATATCTCAAATAGCAGAAAAAGTGCCCCAATACATATGCTTTAATGGTTCACTATCTCACCAATTCTGATATTTAAAAGTTATATGAATATGTTAGGCTCTTATTCTAATATACTCTACCATAGAGGGCGTATTTTGTAGGCATAGTTTCATGCTTTTCCTCCTCTTAAATGTATTTCAAATTACAACGCTTTTCTGCTTGTATGGAAACTTGACTGCCTTGGTAAGAGTGAAGAAAATTAGTGAACTTACCAAGCTGATTATAAAATGTCTCAGAAGAGAGTAAGAGGAAAACGAATATTATAAGAATGTACTGAGTAATCTATTCCTATCAGGCAAACTTGCTTAGAGTCAAGCCTATGCCTCCATCCCTTTGGAGGAGGGATACAGGCTGTGAGGATGTAACTCTCTGGGGGTCACGCTATGACACATTCCAAAGGGAACGATACTCTGCACCACATAGCAAAAAACTTCTGGTGCACTTAATGATGAAAATAAAATAAATTACTTAGGCACTCTTAGATATTTTTGTGACACAATCCATTCAACTTTCCTCTCCCTGAAAACGTAAATGATTTGGTAATAATGAAACAAAAAGTTTTAGCAAAGGCTATTATGCATGTATCATACTACATCTTATTTACTAAGGGAAATATTTTTCCATTGAGGGCAAAATACTCCTAAAGCAATGCAAAATGCTCTAATACTTTTAAACATTATATGCATTATGGGTAATCCTGGGTTAACATGGATATTGTAGCTCTCAGTATCCTCTCTTGTAAGTGGATATATCTATTCTACCTACTTCGTATTCAGCATAAATTCAATGAGACACAAACATAAAAATGACAATTTTTATAAACCATACACACTCTGAAAAGAAAATCATTGAGAAGATAACATGGGATTCAGCATTTTCCACTGTGTGCATCTTGGGACTTCTGGATAGAAAGAAGTAGTACATGGAGACAAGAATGGATTTGGCGAGCAAATAAGAGTGAGAAATACTGAGTTAAGCAAAGCTAACTGCTGTGTGTGTAAGAACTAGTAAAAGGCTGTTACACACCTGGGAGATGGGATGCTGAAGAGTGGGGACAGGCTAGGGAGAACAGTGTANGCCATGATCTTCATTTTCTGAATGTTGAGCTTTAAGCCAACTTTTTCACTCTCCTCTTTCACTTTCATCACGTCTTAGTGACTAAATAACAACAAATCCTCACAACATTCCTGCAATATAGGAGGAAAGAAGACTTTCAAGGAGGAAGCAAGACTTAGAGGGCTAAGTAAATTGCCCAGGTTTGCATGGCTACTAGGGGCAGAGCTACAGTTTTAACATAGTCAGGCTGGCCCACGTGCTAGAGGGCTCCCAGGAGTGTGACTGAGGGTGTGTGTGAGTGTGTGCACCCAAGCTCTCATGTGGAGTCACTGCCCTCTCCATCCCCATACTGGAGCATGAGATGTCACTCAGTGACTGCACTACAGAGTAGCCCCTGCTCAACTGGCCCAAAGCAGAGGCAAGCTCAGAGCTATCCCTGTACCCAGCAAGTTGGATCCCTGCAAGTTTGATTGTACTGTAATTGCTTTGTTCAGTAATTCAAGCAACTCAACCAAATAGCCAAACCAAATTCTTACCAAGCACTGCAGTGGAGACCCAAGGGTTGCCATGCCCCTCAAGTCTTCCTCGGCTCCCCTAGCTCAACTTGCTTGCTCTCTGATCAGGCTCTGAACATTCTTCCCTCTGGGTCCTACTTACTCTGTGACCTGTCTCAAAGTCCCTCAGTGCCACTCCCGATTTCTGCCTGCAGAGAAGAGGTTCTGCTTTTTTAAGACCCAGCCTAAATCTTTGCTCTTCATCTCTATGAAGTTCTAACCCTGTCAGAGCCCATCTGTTTTTCTTTTTTATTTTCTGATGATGTAGTTTTTGTTTGCCTTGAATTGTAATCGTTTATGTACATTTCTTACATCAGTTGTTATTTGGAAACTCTGAGGATAGAGTAATATAACACATGGGATTTGAACAACACGGGTGTTCAATAAATCTGAATTGAATTGAAGTGCTGGGGACCTAAACAGCAGCCAGAGAAACCTACACCTTCACCATATGCTTAAGGTTCTCACTTAAACTAAATGTCTAACTACAAATTTGTCGGGAAAGACAGCTGGGAGTCTCAAGGCAAATCCACAATGCATTGCTAAACACAATAGATTTATTTTTAATAAAGACCTTATAAATAATTTAATTAGTGTGATTTGCCATAATTAATTCAGCTTCCAAGAGTTGAATGAGTTATAGATTTGCAAAGCCCTTGATATCAGGGCATTACAAACCAGTTCTGAATTGATTTTAAACTTCTATTTTGACTACAATTGCCTTTTTGGCCCTCAGGCTAAAGCCAGGTAAGGTTAAAAAGAAGAAAACAAATAGAAAAGCCATTCAGAATATTTTTGAACATATTTATGGAGGATTTATTTTGCATAAAAATGAATTGGTAATAAAAAAGAATTCAGAGAACATAACTATTATAACCTCTTCAGTTAGTACATAGCAATGTAGAAATTTAACAGTAGATATTCATTTAAAAAATAAACTTAAGATCCTTATTCTTCAATCCTAGCTAAGAGGATATTTTTCATCTAAGATTTTTCCTAAGCTTTGAAATTATCAAAGAAAACATGCTGTTACTATGGAATCAGTGTACTCAAATATAATTGGTAAAATAAACACGACCCACATTTTTATATATTGTATAACATCTACTATTAACACTGTTACTTGATTCTTAATATTTACATATAAAACACATCATATATAAATTGTGTTACCACAGGTTTACACTAAGAAAAACAAAAATTGTATTTTTCAGAAAGGAAATAAGAGGAATAAGAATTCATAAAGTTTCCAGATGACAGTGATTCAGTTGTCCACAAGAAGGAGGGAAGACCATAGGATAGAAAATTCTAACCAGGCAAACAAATTTGACTGAGAAAGGAACGGGTGAGGCATTGAAAGAAATTCCTGGGCTTCATAGCAATCTTTTTAATGAGCTCAGATATTAAAAGGGCCTGTATAAAAGATGACAAAGGGCCCTATAATATGGATAAATATAAAGACTGGTGCTAATAATATTAAAAGCTAAAGCCTCAAATTAACTGAGATGGCATGAGTGAAGGAATGATTGAACAAGTACTAAAACTACAGAATTGTTTAACAGTTTATTAAAGAGAAAGAAGTAGAAGCAGGAAAGAATAGTATGTTCACAGTTTTGTTGTTGTTTAGTTGCTAAGTGGTGTCCGCCTCTTTGCAACCCCATGGACTGTAGCCTGCCTGGCTCCTCTGTCCATGGGATTTCCCAGGCAAGAGTACTGGAGTGGGCTGCCATTTCCTTCTCCAGGAGTTGTTCACAACCCAGCACTCGAACCCACTTCTCCTGCATTGACAGGCGGATTCGTTACTGCCGAACCTATGTTCACAAATCAGGTAAATGGCAAATATTAAAATGACAGGTATCCAGGCTAAGGCAAGTTATTTCCTGTAGACTGAAGAACAGTCAGTTCTGATCAAAGAACTACTTTTAGTAAAGTCTGAACAAGACAGAGAATGAAAAAGGCATCAGGAAGCTTTGGAAGGGAAAGTGCCATGATTTTTTTAAACTAATGCAAAAATATAACCAGGTAGTTTGTGAGCAGTTAGGTCTAGATTATCCAGTATGGATTGTGAATAACTTTTATCATTTGAACTTTATTTTACTATTCATATATCCATTTCTTCATTCAATATTTTAATAGCAGTTTCTATGTGCAAATTATATATGCTTGGCATATGTATAACCGAATCACTGCTGAACATCAGAAATTCCTAACACATATAATGAACCAGCATAAATTCAGATGAGATTTGATAATAACCTATATGGGAAAAAAAAGAAGTGTCTAAAGGATTCAATCTGCCAAACAATAAATGACAGGGGTAAACATGACATATGGATTAGCAGTAATGGAGGTCAGGGCAGGATGCCCCCAAATACGCCACTTTGACATGTTGATTATTTTGAATTAAAGTTACTTAAGAAACAGCTGGTGTGAGGAGGACCTTCTGACTCCCTTTTGCTCCCTTGAAAGTAGGAAATAAATCTCCCCTGTGAAAGGAACCTTCTCTGAACCAGAAGGCAAAGAGACATCCTGATCTCCAGAGATACGAAGTTCAGGGCCGAGAAGGCTGTATAAGCAAAATGTATTACTTCTTTACCAATTTACTGCCTCAAGTCCAAACTTCTTTCTCTTTTCAATTCTTCACAAATTTATTGTTTCTTTGTCCAAAAGGTATAAAAGCTGCCTGCTTTGGTCACTTATTTGAGTCTATATTTGTATGAACTCCTGTACATGCAAAATTATTTCTTTCCCCTGTTAATCTGCCTTGTGTCCATTTAATTATTAGACCAGCCAAAATAACCAAGGAAAAATTTCCCATCCTTAATAGCAGAGAATATTGAAAAAATATATTTACTGTAGAAAAAGAAATGTAGGAATTAGGATGACAGAATGGAGTGTTGATATCATATGCCCTGACAACACAGATATGAGACAATTATTTGGGACATAGATTTGGGACAGAAAGGAAAAGAAGGAAAGTAGCAGAGATTGCTTCCTCTGGTGTAGCTGGGAGTTAAACGATAAAAAGTAAATCTGACATACCAAATGTCAGAGGATAAAAATATTTAACATGTGAAGGTGAACACTGAGAAAAGTAATTTTGTGTGTGTGTGTGCTAAATTACAAAAGTAATTTTGTGTGCTAAAATTGAATAAGAGAGGAAATGCAGAGCAGAGGAGACAAAAAAGGAACCTCATAATTTTATCAATTTTTCCTAGTAGAAAACTGACAGTAACGTTGTCTAGGAAAATTGGAAACCAAGAGAGATACATACTAAATTATGATCATGAAACAAAAACTAAAGTTTTCCTAAATATCTGAAGAACAGCATAAAAAGCAGAAACAGATTCATAGGAAACGATAATTTTAAAAACTACAAAAACCAGAACAAACATATCTGGTATTCATTAAATGAAAATGAGCTTACCATTGATTAAGGGAATCAGTTTGACATATTTATGGTGGGTTCTTACCTTTCTCTCCATATTTTTTTAGTGTGTCTTAAGTAGAGTCCAAGGGAGCAGGAAGGAAATAGAGTCGGATCTAAATCCAATCAAGTCTTCAAGACTGAAACAGAAAAATAAAGTAAAAGTAAACTAAAATAGGGGCTTCCCTGGTGGCTCAAATGATTAAGAATCTGCCTGCTGCTGCTGCTGCTAAGTCACTTCAGTTGTGTCCGACTCTGTGCGACCCCATAGACGGCAGCCCACCAGGCTCCCCTGTCCCTGGGATTCTCCAGGCAAGAACACTGGAGTGGGTTGCCATTTCCTTCTCCAATGTGTGAAGGTGAAGTCACTCAGTCGTGTCTGACTCTTCATGACTCCGTGGACTGCAGCCTACCAGGCTTCTCCATGCATGGGATTTTCCAGGCAAGAGTACTGGAGTGGGATGCCATCGCCTTCTCTGAAGAATCTGTCTACAATGCAGGAAATCCAGGTTCAAATCCTGGGTCAGAAAGATCCCCAGGAGAAGGGAANAGTCACTCAGTCGTGTCTGACTCTTCATGACTCCGTGGACTGCAGCCTACCAGGCTTCTCCATGCATGGGATTTTCCAGGCAAGAGTACTGGAGTGGGATGCCATCGCCTTCTCTGAAGAATCTGTCTACAATGCAGGAAATCCAGGTTCAAATCCTGGGTCAGAAAGATCCCCAGGAGAAGGGAACGGGCACCCACTCCAGCATTCTTGCCTGGAGAATTCCATGGCCAGGGGAGCCGGCGTAGGCTATAGTATATGGGGTTGCAAAGAGTCAGACACGACTGAGTGACTAGTACTTTCAAAGTAAACTAAAAGAGTCCTATGGAGGAAAATGAGACTGTAAGAATTTAAACACATTATATATAGCCTCTTCCTGGATAAGAAATGAATTCGCTCTTCAAGAAAAAATATTGAAGAGGTACAAGGTACAAGGTCTTCTGAACAAAACACAGTAGGTGAAGGAATCAACTGTCTAGCTGTCTGAATGAACTGCTAGAGAAAATGGAGATTCCAAAAAAATAAATAAATAAAAATTATATAGTGCAGCCTCAGGCCAAAGATGTGTTTGTGAAGAACAGAGAACAACTTATGCCCAAGCTCTGGAACACTTCTTCAGAGCCTGGATGAATATTTTCCTTCAGTGATCTTTAAGTCTGAAATACTAAAAGTAAAATCAAAATACGGATGGTAAAACAACAATGGTTCTCAAATCCAAGTTTCTTCCATCACTCATAATTACTGAGGACTCCCTCAAAGCTTCAATAATCTATTCATTGATTTTAGGTATATTTGTTAGGCACACCTACTTTCTGACTAGCTCTGTGGAAAAATGTAACCGGAAAGTGCAAGTAGTAAAAATCATGCTTTCTGCTCTCAAAATTAGGAAAGAGAAAGCAGAAATCAAACTATTTTTAAGCTGTATGGTTTTAGAACTAACACCCCCAAAAGATGTCCTTTTCATTATAGGGGACTGGAATGCAAAAGTAGGAAGTNCTCTGAAAGGAGGTGCTCTAAAATAAATGATAATGCACTATCACCTAGAAACAAAAATGATCTGGGGCAATTTACCCAAGCAGGTCTATAAAAAGTAGTTTTAAATAGCTAAGCACAAGCCAAATCATTCTAGCTGTGCAGAGAAATCTTTTCTTATAAAGACAGTGCTTCCTGTTTTTTTGATAACTGACCATCAATACTGTTTTATATCTCAAATAGCAGAAAAAGTGCCCCAATACATATGCTTTAATGGTTCACTATCTCACCAATTCTGATATTTAAAAGTTATATGAATATGTTAGGCTCTTATTCTAATATACTCTACCATAGAGGGCGTATTTTGTAGGCATAGTTTCATGCTTTTCCTCCTCTTAAATGTATTTCAAATTACAACGCTTTTCTGCTTGTATGGAAACTTTACTGCCTTGTTAAAAGTGAAGAAAATTAGTGAACTTACCAAGCTGATTATAAAATGTCTCAGAAGAGAGTAAGAGGAAAACGAATATTATAAGAATGTACTGAGTAATCTACTCCTATCAGGCAAACTTGCTTAGAGTCAAGCCTATGCCTCCATCCCCTTGGAGGAGGGATACAGGCTGTGAGGATGTAACTCTCTGGGGGTCACGCTATGACACATTCCAAAGGGAACGATACTCTGTACCACATAGCAAAAAACTTCTGGTGCACTTAATGATGAAAATAAAATAAATTACTTAGGCACTCTTAGATATTTTTGTGACACAATCCATTCAACTTTCCTCTCCCTGAAAACGTAAATGATTTGGTAATAATGAAACAAAAAGTTTTAGCAAAGGCTATTATGCATGTATCATACTACATCTTATTTACTAAGGGAAATATTTTTCCATTGAGGGCAAAATACTCCTAAAGCAATGCAAAATGCTCTAATACTTTTAAACATTATATGCATTATGGGTAATCCTGGGTTAACATGGATATTGTAGCTCTCAGTATCCTCTCTTGTAAGTGGATATATCTATTCTACCTACTTCGTATTCAGCATAAATTCAATGAGACACAAACATAAAAATGACAATTTTTATAAACCATACACACTCTGAAAAGAAAATCATTGAGAAGATAACATGGGATTCAGCATTTTCCACTGTGTGCATCTTGGGACTTCTGGATAGAAAGAAGTAGTACATGGAGACAAGAATGGATTTGGCGAGCAAATAAGAGTGAGAAATACTGAGTTAAGCAAAGCTAACTGCTGTGTGTGTAAGAACTAGTAAAAGGCTGTTACACACCTGGGAGATGGGATGCTGAAGAGTGGGGACAGGCTAGGGAGAACAGTGTAACTAGTGTCTCCAAGATTACTCTCTCATAGAAGACCACGGAGGAGTCATGTTCTCCAGTGCACACTTTGGGAAATTAGACTAGATGAATAGTGTCTTTAAACACTACAATCTTATAACTCAGTTTTTGCACTCTGTTTGGAATTAACTAATATCCTAATCAGGGCTCAGTCATGTCCAACTCTTTGTGACCCCATGGACTGTAGCCTACAAGGCTCCTCTGTCAATGGAATTTTCCAGGCAAGAGTACTGGAGTGGGTTGCCATTTCCTTCTCCAGGGGATCTTCCTGACCCAGGGGTCGAACCTGGGTCTCCCGCATTGCAGGCAGACACTTTACCGTCTGAGGCACCAGGGAAGTCCAATATCCTAATCATGATTAAAAATATCCTCTTCACTTCTAATATTGTCTTACTTAGAATCTATAAACATTTGTATTTGGAAACAAAATGTCTTCTGTAAAATTTGAGTTATAATCATCACCATGTTCTGTTTGATTCCTGAAATGTCTCTGCTTCTATAACATTATTCTCCAGTCTTAGTTAATGAGGACATTTTTTGGAGGGCTCTAAAAATTTAGAAGACACACTGTGTATATCTATTTTTAAAGTAACTTTTCTTCACATCAGTTATTTGCAAAGGTATGTGAATGCCTCCTGACACTCACACACCCCAACAGCCTTGTTCTACCTAAACTGTATCACTTTGAGCTTCACTTCTGTGTTTTGTGACCAGTCTCACCTGCCATCAAGGTGAGTTCTGGGTCAAGACTTGGACTGAGCAGTGAGATCCCTTCGCTGTCCTGACAGCTCAACCTTGCATTTTGGCCTCAGCATCGCTGTCCCTGCCATGTTCCCTGGAGCTTACATGGTCGTGCTGATGTTACTCAATACTCTAGGCTGAGGATCCAGCTTTGCTCTTGTTCTAGCTCATCTTCCTCTGATACCCTGCTCTTGAATTCTGGACTGATTAGCTGGGTGTAGACATTTCCATGATCGCTCACATCCGGAACATTCCTGTGCTGAGATCCTCTCATACTTTTCTTGGCTTTTCTGGGGACACCACCTACTCCTTTGTACCAATACTCTGACTTGGCACTGCTCCTCTGCTTGTCTGTGTGTTGGCTGTCTTACTCCATCAGTCCCACACACCTTACAATCTCATCCATTTCTAGCAATTTAAATTCATTTCGTTCTTGCCTCTCAGGTTTCCAGTGTCTTCTCATTCCTCAGAGTTCAACTATCACCTTCTCAGAGAAGCTCTCCCTGACATCCCTAACGAGGTCAGGTGCATTCTTCCATGGATTAGGAGAGATGGAGGCATTCCTTCCACGGCTCTGCCATAGCATATGGCACCGTGGATGAGACTCTGCTTCCAGCATAACATAGTAAGCTCCGTGAGGGTAAGGACCACATCCATTACCCCTCCCCACCCTGTCAGAGCACCATGACTTTATACCGCAGATATTCCATTAACGGTTTTGAAATGAATAAACAGCTACTTTTAGTCTTGCCATTAGGAATGATGATAAGAACCTAATAAAGAAAGTAAATCTCCAGCAAAAATTTATACAATATATACTGAAGTAAAAGAAAAAGTCTTAGGTAGACTTTGGATCTTCCAGAAAGTGGGTGGTTTTATACTTATTTAATCAAGAGTATTCAGCATTTTAGCAGCAGGATTTCATCCTGATATTTAATTTTCACATAGGAGCTCAGAACACAAAGGAAGGTGGAGTGGCTGCTGGAGAAGCAGGCACAAGGGTGCAAGAGTCCCAGCTCATCCACAAAGCCCATCATTCCTGAAAGGGACTCCTAAGGTTTCCAACTGAAAATGGCTTCTAGGTCACAGTATCACAGGAACCTTTTAATTAAAACTCAATAAAATGCATTCTGTCCAAAGACCTCAAAATATCACCAGATTTCTAACTCCCACTAATATACACAGATTTTAACTTTCTGATATATAAACATAGGTGGAGTCTTTGAGAAGGCTCAGTAATTTAGTAGCTCTTTCTTCTGCCCGAGTTTTGCACAAACTGGCTAAAGACAAAAGAGCTGCTGATGCGCGGGGATGATCCAGAGGGATGGTGTGGGGTGGGAGGGGGG
>SJYA01000584.1:690909-756727 GCA_006410615.1 Neotragus moschatus | reverse complement strand
GGAGGGGGGGCTGGGATGGGAGCTCATATACACTCGTGGCTGATTCATGTCAATGTATAGCAAAATGAATACAGTATTGTAAAGCGAAACAAACTAAAAAATAAAAATTTAAATTAAAAAAAAAAAGGATAGAAGACTACCTTCTCACTGGTAAATACTGAAGAATCTGCTTATTTCTGTAAGAGTGGGCTCCCTGATGAGGTTCGGTATTATATCAGACATACTTTCCCCACTCTGTCACAGGCAGTGCTGGTCAGGCCAAACCTGTCCACGTGGAGATCCTGTCCCCGACAGATCCAAATGGAAAGAGCTGAACTACGCACGCCCAGGCTCTGCTCTCAAACTCATTGATTAGATACATAAAAAAAAAAAAAAAAAAAGACGGGAGGTAGAGAGAAGCCAGGAGTTTTACTGTCATGGATATTCCTTGCATGGAAGGAAATAATAGGGGTACAGAATAAGAGCTTTTATAAAATAGAGATGTAAGAGTTAAAATAATGAGAGACAGAAGGACACCAGAGAAAGACAGCATGAGAGGGAAAACGAATGAGTCTCTTAAGTCTCCTTAACTTTTAACTGTTATGTGGCTGGTGTGCCTTTCACTATTTTTTCACCTGTAAAACAGAAATGCAGTATTTGCCCTGATTAAAACAGGTGGTGTCATTACAAATACCTAGTTAAATGATGTATGCAAAGGGGCTTTTGAAATTACAAAGCACAGTGGAAATCAAGGCATCATCATTATTATGGGAACAGTAGTATAGACTGGAAAATATTTCAATTTAACTTTTTAAAGGACTCTTTGGAAAGCTTTGGGAAAGTGGCTATGAATTTTTCAGTTTTTCCCACTTTAAGAAAAGTGGCACAGTAGAGTGGCACAAAAATTTAAGTATACATTTTCCTGCAATGAAGGATAACTATGATATCAGACAAGTTATGACAAAATATCTAGCTCCTATTTGTGAGATAAAAGAAATATTTCTATAGAGTATATGTATTATGTTTCCCAGCTACTTAATTCCTTACGTTATTAAGAAACTGCCACTTATCCACCTACTAAAATACCCTGGACTACTGTGAAAAAAGTACACTTTGATGTTCAATTTCTCACTTGTATCTATTTGGAGGAGCATGAATAACAAAAGGCAACAGTAATAAGAGGGCCATGTACAATCAGGTTGGGATTCATTGGGCTACTCTTATAAAATGTTTTTCCTTCTCCTTCAACTTAAAGCCTAATAATTCCATTTATTTCTTTACTTGCTTATTCATAGGCAATGTTTTTGCCTGTGAATGCAGGATACAAAGAAATGAAATCAAGATGGTCAGTAGGAGAAAAAAAACAATCCCCAAAACACCTCTGACATATATAAAACATATTCAGAATTGAAAGACTCAGATATTTTTGGTTCAAACTGACCTTAGTGACATCTCTGATAGTCATATAGTGTTCAGCATTAAAGTTTTTCTAGCTTAATTTGATAAAATGTCTTGACAAGTTTGATATGTCCAAAATGAACTACCACTTCACTTTCTAAACTTTTCTTACAATTAAAGAAATGTCTTGAAGGTTATTTAATACTACTTAAATAACGCTACCTTTATTACCAAGTTTTCTATTCAACAGATAAAAAGTTCTTTTCTGGGGGGATGCTTGCGCCATCTACTGGAGAAATATATTACTATTTGTGTCAAATGACAACTTGAACACCATTTCCAAAGGTACTTTGTGAAGTCCTTCCCTCTAAAATGCAACAAGGGAACAAAATCTGGTCCTTTTCTTTCTTGCACGTGCCAGTACAAGAAATCAGTACTTCTTCCCACAAAATAACACAAATACACATTAGTTCAAGTAATTCAACCTTCTCATCTTATTTTAAATGACAGCTCTTCATCCACAGGCAAAAGTAGATGTGGGTGAGAGAAACACAGATGGAGAAAAGATATTATATAACCCTTTTACTATTTATTTAAAAAGTATACAAACATCTAATTTTAAATGAATATAAGCAGAGGTCTTCTCCCATTTAGCCATACAGCTACGGAATAAAGACTAGAATTGACAAATGAATCTGTAGCATGTCAAGATTATTTTAAAGAATTGAAACCATTCTAAAGGTATCTCTGGATTTTTCTTAATACATAACCACAATCATAATAAAATGGAGTATAAAAAAAATCACTACACAGAAGACCATCATCTCTAAATAGCTTTTCCCTCCATTCTCTGTATGATGGCACCACCTAAAGCAGAAGAATTTAAGAGCTGTTCATTTTCAATTAAGAAGGCAGGCTATTTTTTTTTTTTCCTAGTAAAAGAAACGAGAATCTTGTTTGAAGGTCTGTATCATAATTATATCTCTGGATGTGGGATATGATTCAGTTGCAGGCACATATATATCTGCTTTTTAGTGGGACGCTAATATAAATTACTCTGTACTGTAATTGATTAGAATACAAATAATTTTTGATTTATGAGAAGCACTTCTCTCTCCTTCTCTCTCTGTAATTAAAGGAAATAGACAAAAATAGCCCCTCACTGCAGAAACTGAAGACATATGCTGGAGTTGGTACTCCTTAGGAATAACTAATTTAATATTTTTGTGCATTTTACGACAGAAGATACATTCACCACAAACATTACAAAAAGGTAGAAAATACGATGAAAAGTGAACATGAACTACCATGGGAGCTCCTATAACTCATAGAGTCTCAGACAGATGACCATGGCAAATACATGATCCTTGATCATCAAATAAAATTTAAATGTATTTATGAAACTCTAAAGAGAAATACAGAATTCTAGTAAACACTAAGGTGATTTAATAAAGTCTGAAATTTTAAAAGGCCTAAGTAAGTTAATTTGCTAGCATTCAGGTTAACCTTTACAATCAACCTGAAATTAAAAAAAAATCAAAACCAAAACCCAGAAAAAAGTAAGTAAAATAACAGATTATAATAGTACATCAGAACATATCCTGTCATAGCCCACATCCTCCACTGAGATCCTTTGAATCAAGTAACTATTCCCATTGCATTTCATGATTGTTTTGTTTATAATAGGTTATATTTTATTTTAGGGGATTTACTGAATTCCAGTTACTATGCTTTACATTTTACATATATTACTTTAATACTCACTAATGATCCTATTAGGTATGTAGAGTTATTGCTACGAACTACAGGAAACACACAGTTTATAACCAACTTCTGATTCTTTCAATACTATGCTGCTGCTGCTGCTGCTACTGCTAAGTCGCTTCAGTCGTGTCTGACTCGGTGCGACCCCATAGACGGTAGCCCATCAGGCTTCCCCATCCCTGGGATTCTCTAGGCAAGAACACTGGAGTGGGTTGCCATTTCCTTCTCTAATGCATGAAAGAAAGAAGTGAAAGTGAAGTCGCTCAGTCGTGTCCAACTCTTAGCGACCCCACGGACTGCAGCCTACCAGGTTCCTCCGTCCATGGGATTTTCCAGGCAAGAGTACTTGAGTAGGGTGCCACTGCCTTCTCCGTTCAATACTATAGAAACTCTATATTAAGCACCACCTTTAAGTTTCAATTAGCAACACTCACTGAATATACTTTCTGACTTTGTTATAAGATTCACTTCACAGTTGTAGTGAATTGAGAGAGAACAGGCCCCAGCTTCTATATACATGAAACGCTTCTCTTCACTTAAGGTTTAATCTCTCATGGAGAAGGTGGTCTTGAGCCCCAAAGAGTAATCTCAAGGCCAGTCCTTGTACACGGGGAGAAGTCCATTCTGTCCAAGTTGCTGAACTGGGTATGAATGGCAGGCTTTGAATTTTACATATATTACTTTGATTTGGAGAAAAGACTAAGGGCAGATGAGCTGGAGACCACGATGAGACACCATCTAACTCAAGCCAGCTTTCTGGAGAGACCCTTTGGTATCCCAGGACAGCAGATAAACTGGTCAGAATCCACAGAATCATAGCAAGCTTTATGGGTACTTTCTTGTATTTTCTGTGATTACTTTCTTATTTGTTCTCCCTTAGCATCATCTGCCCTACTCCAGCTGAACAAAGAGAAATTAGGAAGAAAAGCCCTATTACAGAAGAGAAAGCGACTGAGATGCAGGCAGGGCATGTCTGAGGTCTCATGCAGCGTGGAGGGAGGATATAAGGGAATCCCTCCAGGAGGGGAAAACTTGGTCTTGACCTCACAGTCCAGTCACCGTATCTCCAGAGGTTCTCCTTCCTTCCTAAACCACTGGAGGTTTGGAGTTGTCTTTTAAGAGCAGAGGCGTTCTCTCCAGGCAGTTTCCACTAACTCTCTGAGACAGAGGAACAATATTAGCTTTTTACAAACAGAATTAGCATAGTGTCCCTACACTAACAGGACACTTAGATAAGAATTCTGAAACTGGTCGAGGATCAAATGACCCAACCAAACCCAAGAGATATAATACCTCTTATAATAAAGACAAAGATGCTATAAAGATGTAAAGAAATACTATTAGCAGTTTTATCTTAAAATCTAGGTCATGTTAAGTGAGCTAGGAATTAAATTCGAGAAATTTCATTAATTGCCCTATTTCTCTACATAATATAAAATGATTGATTAAAATTGGTTTCTTTTTTTGGGACGGATGAAAGTGGCTAATCTACTAACTGTTCTGATTCATATGGATCCAGCTGTATAATCAAGAATGAAAAATAAATGTAATTCTTTAGAATTATTTATTGTTATAAGAGAGAAAACTTTCCTAAGAAACACATTTTCACAACATTTCAAACATATCTGATACGCTAATTTTCAACATAACAAACTTTTAACATAAAATTTTAAAGTATACAAAAAAAATCACTTACTGTAATTCAGTGCTTCTTGAATGTTATTAGCAAGCAACAAAATCAGCATAGAGAGCTTGTGAAAACACACAGGGCTGTGTCCCACGCTCCAAGTTTCTGACTTAGTGCAGCTGGCCTGAAAATCTGTTTCTACAAGTTCTCAGGTAAGGCTGACGGTTCTCATACAGGCAACACACATTAACTGCTGGTTAATCCACACCTATTCTGAAACTTGAACAAAAGCGGCAGCCACCTCCAGTTGTAGATTTAAAAAGGAACTTTACCTAAAAGTATATAATGAGTTACGGTTTCCTTATAGTAGCACCAGGAGCACATTTTCTAATTGAAATAAACCAAACAAAATAACGTTTTCCCATTTTCCTCTTAAATTGGACCACAGTGCCCCCAAGTGGATAAAAATGTTACTAATAGGAAAGGAAAACAACAATTCTTCACTGGGACAGAGTTGTGCTGTGTGCTTTGTTGCTCAGTCGTGTCCAACTCTTTGAGACCCCATGGACAGTAGCCCACCAGGCTCCTTGGTCCACAGGGATTCTCCAGGCAAGAATACTGGAGGTTGCCATGCCATCCTCCAGGGCATCTTCCCAACCCACGGATCAAACCCAGGTCTCCTGCACTGCAGGCAGATTCTTTACTGTCCAAGTCACCAGGGAGAGCATTACCTAAATTTATCTATTTTCCAGAAGGCCCAGCCTAATGCTTTCCTAGGATACACTCAGGACAGGTTAATGGAATGAGTACCCACATGGACTTTAAAAAGGCTTACCACTCAGCCTTTCAGTGTTTCATTTATAAAATGCTAATATTGGTCACGTAATCCCCAAATCTCTTAGTTCTAAAATTCTATGCTGGCAGGAAGTAACCACAAAAACCTATTTAGAATCAAGTAGAAAGTAGAGAAATAACAGAAATAACATTATTCTCTGCTCTCCATTCTCATTATCATATAGCTCCTTGAACTTGTGATGGAAGGCAATAAGCATTCACTTAAGGTTTTAAAAAAAAATACACGTATTTACATGATTGAATATAATGCTAGGTGGTTAAAGGGGCTCTGGCTAACCGCCTGCCTCCCCAACACGGCTATGCAAAGCACATCCTGGAGAAATTCTTTGGAAGAAAATGCAGCTTTCTTCCTGCGTGTAATTGATAGTATCTTTACCGACACCCCATAGAAATTTGTAGCACTATAATTCATTTAAANATGGTTTAAAAAAAAATACACGTATTTAAATGATTGAATATAATGCTAGGTGGTTAAAGGGGCTCTGGCTAACCGCCTGCCTCCCCAACACGGCTACGCAAAGCACATCCTGGAGAAATTCTTTGGAAGAAAATGCAGCTTTTTTCCTGCGTGTAATTGATAGTATCTTTACCGACACCCCATAGAAATTTGTAGCACTATAATTCATTTAAAAATCAACAGGATTGTATTTTTTTACTTCAGTGGGCACGTATGAAACCAATAAATAAAGAGGCCTTAGTCAATGCCATGAAAAGGATACTGCTGATAGGTTAAAGTTACTTGTGGCATAAAGCAGGGGTCCCCAACCTCCGGGCTCTAATGGCTGATAATCTGAGGTGGATCTGATACAATAATAATAAAATGCACAATAAACGGAATGTGCTTGTATCATCCTGAAACCACTCTCCTGACCCTGGTCTGAGGAAAAACTGTCTTCCATGAAAACCGGTCCCTGGTGGCAAAAAGGCCGGGGTGTGCTGGCTTACAGGATTGATGAGAAATCTTAATAATTTTCTCACATGCATGTATCTTTNATGCACAATAAATGGAATGTGCTTGTATCATCTTGAAACCACTCTCCTGACCCTGGTCTGAGGAAAAACTGTCTTTCATGAAAACCGGTCCCTGGTGGCAAAAAGGGCGGGGTGTGCTGGCTTACAGGATTGATGCGAAATCTTAATAATTTTCTCACATGCATGTATCTTTCTGCCTATCTTCCTCTCACTTATTAGCATTTATTTATATACGTGTGCAACTCTGTCTCTTCACTTTTCATCATTCTCTTGATTTCAGCAAAGCATCTTCTATTTCAAATGTATATCCACAGTCGTATATTTTTATAAACTGCTCATGTAAATTCATTCTGCCTAACAGAAGGACAGAAACCCAAAGAAGGATGAATGCAGGTTTGGTAGCATGATGGTGGCCTTTGTACCTGCTCCAAGGGGGCTAACGCACCCATTTACCTCTTCACATTTCCCCTGGCTTCCTTAAATACATGTATTTCATGAAAATACCCCTAAAGTCTCATGTTATTTCATGCCAATTAACAAATTGCTAACATGTCATGTTAATAAAAAAAAAGCAATTGACCTAAGTAGAAGGGCTAATTAAATGGAGTAAGATAATTAAACGATTCTCAATATGTAATCAAAAATTATGGCTGGAAGTGTTTCACAACGTTGTCTTTTTGTTTTCAAGTATCTGACTATCTGCAAAATTCTAATCAGTGTATCCATATGCATAAAAGACAGATCCAGTGCAGATGTTAATTTGTTGCATGATAGAAATCAGGTGTTCAATTACAAATAATGGGGTGTATGAGAGAACACCCAAGACTTCCATTTAGCTGAACACATGCATCTCAACCAGCAAATGATTGCCGACCATTCATAATGGAATTAGCTACTAACATGCACCCAAGGCACATCACATTCAACTCCTTTATTATCTTCATTATATAATATTCACATCTCCAGCCCTGTGTGTTATCTAATTTGCCAGTGATTTAGGAGTGTGAATATTTGGTGATCTAAATTCTATTTATTGTACTTGAATTCTTTAGAAAGGATGCTTTTGATTTTTATCTAAACTCTAGAGCACTTTAACATGAGCAATTTTGTTTCCTCATATTACATTTTAAATAGTCAAAACAATTTGCTTTTATACTAAGGTAAATTCCTTGAACTAAGAATATTCAAAGCTTTTAATATGTAAAGCCTATTTCAACAAAGCCCTCTCAACATGCTATCTAAACTTATTTTAGCAAAGTAACCACACAGAGGGGCCAAATAGATCCACTTGGCTAAACAATTTGCTTTTTTAATATAATTTGTAACAAGGACACAGGCTTAAAATTTACTTATTAAGATATTCACCATGCCAAGCTCATAGACTGACACAATCCTGAAAAGATGTATAAATACCAGGCTGATGCTGAATTATGTCCTAAATCAAGACCTCTAATACTGAGAATTTGCAAATTGGTTATTCAAGAACTAGGCAAACTTTAATGTCAGATAATCAGAGGAGACAAAGAAAAAGATATATGATTAGATGGCAGAATAATAGCAGTGTACTTCAATGGAGACAGTTCATTATTTTAAAAGACTATATGGAGGAGGTTTAAAAAAAGAAAAGTGCATTAATTTTTAATTCCCTTCATTCTCTTAAAATCAGTTTCAAAATATGTGACTGTGTAAGGTCCCTACCTCATTAAGAAAATAAACAAATGCTATTTCTGAGTATGCGGCAACCAGCAAAGCCTCAACAGTTAAGAATGGTGAGGGATCATTTCTGTAACCAAGAGATGCAACAATTGTAGCCTGATGAGCCAAATCAGGTCTGTAGATACACTCTGAGAGCTCAGCATCACCAAAAAAAAAAAAAAAAAAGATTCTGAATTTCTTTCTGTAGGGCATGCTACCTTGATTCCACTGCTGCTGCTGCTGCTAAGTCGCTTCAGTCATGTCTGACTCTGCGTGACCCCATAGACAGCAGCCCACCAGGCTCCCCCGTCCCTGGGATTCTCCAGGCAAGAACACTGGATGGGGGTGCCTTCTCCGTTGATTCCACTAATCCTATTTCACTCTTCATGGCCCTTATGCTTAATCATTTCACACTTCTGTTTGGCTTAAGTCATTTCCTATTTTGTTTCATGTTTCACACTTTGGGCCATGGGATGCCTAGGTATTTGGTCAAACATTATTTTAGGTGTTTCTGTGAGGATATTCTTGGATAAGAGTAACATTTAAATCAGCAGACTGACTAGACTGCCCTCCCTAATGTGGGTGGGCTTCATCCAATTAGCTGAAGACCTGGTTAGAACAAAATGCTAACCCTCCTCTGAGTAAGAGAGGATTCTCCTGTCTGACAGCCTTCAAACTGGAACACTTTCAGATTGGGACACTGGCTCTTTCTGGTTGTACAGCAACTTCTAGCCTTTGAGACACTGATTCTGCAGACTTTGGAATTTAGTTTCCATAATCATATGAGCTAACTTCTTATGGACAAATCTCCTCCTGGTTCTTTTTCTCTGGAGAATGCTAATACAGATTTAGTTCTTCTAAAACTGAGAAAAGGCAAGCCTGTCATTAAATAACAGCATTCAAGGCCTAGGCCCACAGTATAAGACAAGAAAAGGAGAAAGCAAAGATAGCAAATTAAGAGGAAAAACTGCCATTATTTGCAGATGACACAATCACCTACAGAAAAAAAAAAAAAGACACAATAAACTATTAGAAAAAGAACTGATCAAGTCAGCTAGTTATAATCAGTAGTCTGCTTCTATACCACGAAAGCAAAGGCAGAATGATAGACTGCTTTCCACACAATACTGTGAAAAAACTTACTTGTTGAAAAAACAAAGTTGGAGGCTTTCCTTATAAAACCTATCTAAATAGGAGCGCTATGTGGGTTAAAGACCTAAAGGTATAAGATAAATCTGTAAGTGTAAAAGAAGAAAATAAAGGAGATTATTTCTATGATTTAGGGGTAAAGGATACCATTTAAATGACTCTAAAGCACAGATATGGACTTCCCTGGTGGCTCAGATGGTAAAGAATCTACCTGCCATGCCAGAGAGCCAGGTTTGATCCCTGAGTTGGGAAGATCCCCTGGAGAAGGAAATGGGAAGCCATTCCAGTATTCTTATCTGGAGAATTCCATGCACAGAGGAGCCTGGTGGGCTACAGTCCATGGTGTTGCAAAGAGTTGGACATGACTGAGTGACTAACACACATGTACACAGACAAGGCACAAATATAGGAAGAAAATGGCTGGATTTAAATATCAGGCATTTCTGTTCAATAAGGTTATTCAGCAGGTAAAAGAGATGGAGATGATATCTGGAATAGCAAAAACTGCCAGAAGATTATCTACCAGTTATCTCCAGAAGATAAATGTGGCTACTTAAGTTGATAAAAATTATATGGAATAAAAATGTTTGTTCTTCAGTTCCACTGGTTGCATTTTTTAAGTGCTCAAAAGTCCCATGTGGTCCCCAAATTGTGGTAAATGCTGAAACAAAACTAAAGAAAACACGTGACTACTCCAGAAATCTTGAAAGCAAGTTAGAAATTCAACTTGGCAATGGAGATGAACATATGAATCACAAAAGCCTGATCAGCCCTGGGATTTCTTTGGAAGGAATGATGCCAAAGCTGAAACTCCAGGACTTTGGCCACCTCATGCGAAGAGTTGACTCATTGGAAAAGACTCTGAAGCTGGGAAGGACTGGGGGCAGGAAGAGAAGGGGATGACCGAGGATGAGATGGCTGGATAGCATCACTGACTCGATGGACACGAGTCTGAGTGAACTCCGGGAGTTGGTGATAGACAGGGAGGCCTGGCGTGCTGCAATGCATGGGGTCGCAAAGAGTCGGACATGACTGAGTGACTGAACTGAACTAGCAAAAATGTATGGGAAAAGGTACTCAGACTTATTAATCAAATGAAACACCCCCAGCCACTAATCAGAAAAAGCAAAAATCTGAAAGTTTACTGGATAAGCATAAGAGCAAGTAGGATTGTAAACAGAGACAATAATCTAGAAAGCAATCCTGGAATACTTAACGAAATTAAGTATGTGTATGTCTGATTCTTCATTATACATGGTGGAGAAATTCTGACACAGGCCTACCAGTGGACATGAACAAGGACAATCAGTGGGGCACTGTGTATGGAGATGGACTGGAGACAGTTATGGGTGGTCGTCATAAGAGAACTGCATAAGTAAAATGTAATAAATACTATGGAATGTACATAATATCAAGAAGCAGTGAGCTAGGAGAATATAAACACAATCATGTGTCTAGGTCTTAATGTTTAATGAAAACATAAGAAGTTGAATATCTTCAGCACAAAATATATAAATTTAAAACACATACATACACAAAATGTATTTTATAAAATTACCTAACATCAAAGATACACTACCCAATAAAGACTGGATACCTATGCAGGTAGGCACAGAAGAAGACAGCAGGGAAAAAAGGACTACAAAGTAAAACAGCTGCTGACAGTGTGCAATGAAATGAGGAATATGAGTATGCAAATTTCTGCACCTCAAATTCTAGAGAGATAAATAATTGTTTAAACTCTTCTCAAGTACATGTCCTTTTAGGTGATTTTATTTTAACTAGAAAATTTTTAGATGTAATCTAGAATTTTAAGAGTCCACTGAACATGACATTTATAAACTGATACTCTGGCCACCTGATGCGAAGAATTGACTCATTGGAAAAGACCCTGATGCTGGGAAAGATTGAAGGCAGGAGGAGAAGGGGATGACAGAGGATGAGATGGCTGGATGGCATCACCGACTCAATGGAAATGATTTTGAGTAAACTCCTGGAGTTGGTGATGGAACAGGGAGGCCTGGCATGCTGTAGTCCATGGGATAGCAAAGAGTCAGATAAGACTGAGTAACTGAACTGAACTGAATGGAGTGTTAACAGATCATATAATTCATATAATACTGACATCACTATTTACTGAAGATTTTCCCCAAAAGGCGATAAATGCTGAAACAAACAAAAAAAAACATCAAGAAATCTGAAAGTAGTTTAGGAGCTCAACTTAGCATTATACCAATTTATAAAACATGCTAAGCTTTAAAATATTTTAAACTGTGTTAAAGTTCAATAATCAATCCAGTAAAAAACGAACTTGTGCCAAATTAAAGAAACATTTCAAATTTTACGATTGTTAACCTTTCCTAACCACAGATCACTCTAACAAAGAAATTCTGCTGTGGGTATGCTCTTGAATTTGGAACTAAATTTATATCTCAGCTCTTATAAATACTCAAAGTAATTATTTCAGAATGAATGTAGAATGACACTTTAATTAGTAATATATCTTCTGGCAATTAAGATTCTCTTGCTTCTCTTGGCAATTAAAATGGCAAGGCATATTATTAAGGTCCCATGATTCTTCATACCTCTTCCTGACAATTGCCATAGGAAACATTAAAGGCAAGATCTCAGCTATAATCCATTCACTGAATATTTGGTAGCAAGATAAATACTTTCTCCTCCTTGCCTAATAATTTTTCATTTTACTCATTACCCATCAATCATTAATGCAATCTGTGCTTTGTCTTACAAAGGTCAATTTTTCATTTTACATAACTTATTATGTAAGTTGTTGGATTTTGTTGGAATCCAAGTATAGGGATATTTTTAATTAAGAAATAATTTTTAACCCACTTATTTATGATATGACTCTAACAATCAGAACATTAAATACACAGAGTGATTGACGCTGGCAGAAAATATTAGTGGTGGCATATGAGACATCTGAAATGACTGTAAATTGTATATATATTAATATAACAAAGATACATGCACAAAATTATTGATATGGCAGTTAGGGTCAGAGAATAAACACTTTTATTTTTAACTTTTAATACCTAAGATTTTTTTACTCTACCGAGTTCCTTTACTGTTTTAAAAAAAAGTTATTGAAGTATAGGTTGATTTATAATATTGTGTTGATACTTAATATTTTTTAAAAAGTGGTTTTATGAGGTAACTTTTATGTCCTTGATTCTCTAATTCCAGTTTTTATATTAAATATGTACTATTACAGTAATTCAAATTTTATGAATTTGAATTACCAGAGGCTTCCCTGGTGGCTCAGAAGTTAAAGCATCTGCCTGCAATGTGGGAGACTTGGGTTCAGTGTCTGGGTCGGGAAGATCCCCTGGAGAAGGAAATGGCAACCCACTCCAGTATTCTTGCCCAGAAAATCCCATGGATGGAGGAGCCTGGTGGGCTACAGTCCACGGGGTCGCAAAGAGTCGGACACGACTGAGTGATTTCACTTCACTTATTACAGTAATAGGAAAATAGTTACATAAATTAACTTTTTATATTATGTAATACTAGCTCACAAAATTAAAACGTGGTATTCACATGTGTGTGAAACTTCTGAAAACGGTAAAGCACTATAAAATTTAAAGAACCTTTCATTCAGTAAGAAAAAAACATGGCATTTAATTGCAAATTAGTGTGAATTAACTATTTATGACAGCTAAAACGTACTGAATGTCAATTGTGTGCCTGGCCCTTTACTGATATTAACTCATTTAACCCTTGCAGCAACACTGTGAAATAGGCGATTGCTATTCCACTTTATAAGTGAAGAACTGAGGCACAAGGAGGTTAAGAAATTTACACCCAGAGTACACTGTGATGGGGCTGGAGCCAGGCTGCACACTCCAGCCACTCCAACAAAGCAGTACTGCAAAGGCATTACACTGTCCTTTAGAAGCTGTCATTCTGCCTTAAAACATTTCATCAATTATTCATACGCTTCACTATAAACACATCTAACACTGTCACTCTCTCGGATATGCTTAGTAAATCTAATGGTTACACCTCTGAGTGAACAACATACGGTTATCTATAACTAAGTACCAGTGTTGTTAAGTGTAAGCGGGTCCTGTCAAATGTCCATAACAGTGCCTTGCTTAAGGTCAAGGCAAAAGACTAAACACAAGCAAGCATGTTTTCCTTTGAATAAAAAAGGTATATTTGTGTCCAATGCAAAAAGAGGCAAGGTAGGGCCTGATAAGCTATCCATGTTCTCTGCCCTAGTATTTGCAATTATAACATGACTTTCCAACTTTTTAAAATAGCAGTTTTGCTCATTTCCAATCCTTATTCATTTCAGTGATTTCTTTTGTCTTGGTCATCACAGGCTACATCAGTCTAGAAATCTGATCACTCAGGTTTGATTAACTTTCCTGCTATAGATTTTCACATTTCATAAGAGGGGCTGGGCCATTCTCATATTCTTAAATATGCCGTGCTTGTTTAGTTTACTAAATACTCATAAACACACAGTCCTCACAATTATACCTACACGGACAGTATTGTTCAGTCAACACACTGTTCTCAAGTAATCATTATATCCCCATTCTTTCACTGACAGGACTGACCAATGAAAACTATACTTGCCCAATTTGGGCAATACCTTCATAAAAGAGTAATAAAAGAGCTTATTTTTAAAATGGTTTTGAATTATGATATAAGGGTTTTGGAACAGTTGCAAACCACCAGTTAAAGGGATTCTGTGAACCACTTATCTATGATATACTTTTAATTAGGTTGTAAAGTCATGGAAGAAGCAATTGATACCTGGTAGTCCATTACATTCTGTATATATGACTATATTTTACCAGCTTCAGTAGTTTTCCATTTTACAGTTTTATTTTCTAGCCTATGCAATTAGGTAAATAGCTACTCTATTTCAGTGGGAGAAGTAATTACTTCTACTATATCTAATGTATCTTTCAGTGCTGGTTAACACCTCTTTTTAAGCATCAATAATTTTGTAGTAAATTTAACCCTTTTATTCATCTTTCATTCGAAGAGTTTGGCACATAGTAATCAATAAATCTGTACTGAATGACTGATTTGATGAAACCAAGCATGTATTCACTGGCTGGTCAAACAATGGTAAATAATAAACTCCATTCTACAAGGAGTTAATTTCAGTTAGAGGGACAAACAAAACTGTGGATGACTGTAATTCTGTAACAGGGAATGTTCAGTGTACCTGGAACACAAATTTGGGAGACTGAAGTGAAAAGATCAGGAATATGAAGGAATTTTGCATTCGATCTTCATTTGAAAGTATATAAAATCAACCAGTTATCAGCATTTAAATCCTGTGGGCAAAGTAATGAACCAATTGTTCTAAGGATCCCTGCCTCAGGAACAACAAAAAAGCTATAGATTTAAGACAAAAATGTAAGTATAAGTAATAAAATCCAGAAAAAAGGAAGGAAGTGAAGTCACTCAGTCGTGTCCAACTCTTTGAGACCCCATGGAATGTAGCCTAGCAGGCTCCATCCATGAGATTCTCCAGGCAAGAATACTGGAGTGGGTTGCCATTTCCTTTTCCAGAAGATCTTCCTGACCCAGGGATCGAACCCGGGTCTCCCGCATTGCAGGCAGACGCTTTACAATCTGAGGCACCAGGGAAGCCCTAGAAAAAAGGAAAGGACTTCACATATAGCTGGAGAAGATATATGCTACTACAACTATTGGTAAAACTTGTAGTATTGTCTTGTAAAGATAACCTGTATATTCTCATCAATTCAGCAATTTCACTCTTAGGTACACACTCAAGAGAAACTACATATGTGCAACAGGAGATATAATAAGCACTGTCTGAAATAGGACAGATCTGGAAATCACTCAAAGGTCTATTTTGATAAAATGGATAAACTATGTTTATGTATCAGCCTATTCAGGAAATAGCATACATATAATATAAGGGCTTCTCAGGTGGCACAGGGGTAAAGAATTCACCTGCTAATGCAGGAGACACTGGAGATAGGGGTTGGATCCCTGGGTCAGGAAGATCTCCTGAAGGACAAAATGGCAACCCACTCTAGTACTCTTGCCTGGGAAATCCCATGAACAGTGGAGTCTGGTGGGCTACATATAGTCCATGGGGCTGCAAAGAGTGAGACACAGCTGAGCTTGCATTCTACAGATAATAATTAATGCGGTATATGGGACAGGCCAAGAATTAAGACTAATCCAAATTTGTGTATCTAATATATAACAGCTGGAAGCAAGATTGCTGGGAGAAATATCAATAACCTCAGATATGCAGATGACACCACCCTTATGGTAGAAAGTGAAGAGGAACTAAAAAGCCTCTTGATGAAAGTGNATTACTTTGCAGAAAAAGAAAAAAGACCCTATTTTTAAAAGCAAACTTCATATATATATTTTTTAAATAATTTTTTTGACTTTGGTTTTTTTTTTTCTTTTCTTTAATATTGTATTTTTGAAAATCCAACCTCTACTCCAGATTTTTAATCTTTGCTTTTTGGTATTTGGTATCAATTTTGTACCTTTATAAACCCAGTCTTCAGTACCCATTTTTATTTGGGAGCAAGATTACTGGCTTGACTGCTCTCTTCCCCTTTGGACTTTCCTTTAACTCCACCAGGTCCCTGCTATCTCCTCCCTTCCCCTTCTCTCCTCTACCCAACTCTGTGAATCGCTTTGTGTGTTCCAGATGGTGGAGAACACTTAGGGAACTGATTACTGGCTGGATCTGTCTCTCTCCTTTTGATTTCCCCCTTTATCCTCCTGGCCACCTCTGTCTCCTCCCTCCCTCTTCTCTTCTCTGTATAATCCGTGAACATCTCTGAGTGGTCCAGACTGTGGAGAGCACATAAGGAAGTGATTACTGGCTGGCTTGCTCTCTCCTCTTTTGATTCCACTTCATCTCATTCGGGTCCCCTCTAACTCCCTCCTGCCTCTTCTGCTCTCCATGTAACTCTGTGAACCTCTCTGGATGTCTCTCACTGTGGAGAAACTTTTCATCTTTAACCTAGATGTTTTATCAATGGTGCTGTATAGATGGAGAATTCTTGAGGCAACTGTAAGAATAAGACTGAAAATCAGAAGCAGGAGGCTTTAGTCCAAATCCTGAGAACACCAGAGAACTCCTGACTCCAGGGAACATTGACAGGAGCTCATCAAACGCCTCCATACCTACACTAAAACCAAGCACCACCCAAGGGCCAACAAGTTGCAGAGCAAGATATACCAGGCAAATTCTCCAGCAACACAGGAACACAGCCCTGAGCTTCAATATACAGGCTGCCCAAAGTCACTCCAAACCCACTGACATCTCATAACTCATTACTGGACACTTCATTGCACTCCAGAGAGAAGAAATCCAGCTCCACCCACCAGAACACTGACACAAGCTTCCCTAACCTGGAAACCTTGACAAGCCACCCATACAATCTCACCCACAGAGAGGAAACTCCACAATAGAGAACTCCACAAACTGCCAGAATACAGAAAGGCCACCCCAAACACAGCAATATAAACAGGATGAAGACACAGAGGAATACCCAGCAGGTAAAGGAACAGGATAAATGCCCACCAAACCAAACCAAAGAGGAAGAGATAGGGAATCTACCTGATAAAGAATTCTAATTAATGACAGTGAAAATGATCCAAAATCAAGAAGAAACAGAGACTGTTAGGTTTGTGGCTAAACCTTCAGTTCAGTTCATTTCAGTGGCTCAGTCATGTCTGACTCTGCAACACCAGGAACTCCAGCACACCAGGCTTTCCTGTCTATCATCAACTCCCAGAGTTTACTCAAACTCACCTGCATTGAGTCAAAGATGTCATCCAACCATCTCATCCTCTGTTGTCCCCTTCTCCTCCTGCCTTAAATCTTTCCCAGCATTAGGGTCTTTTCAAATGAATCAGTTCTTTGCATCAGGTAGCCAAAGTACTGGAGTTTCAGCTTCAGCATCAGTCTTTCCAATGAACACCCAGGACTGATTCCCTTTGGGATGGACTGGTTGCATCTCCTTGCAGTCCAAGAGACTCTCAAGGGTCTTCTCCAATACCACAGTTCAAAATCAATTCTTCGGCCCTCTGCTTTCTTTATAATCCAATTCTCACATCCATACGTGACTACTGAAAAAACCATAGCCTTGACTAGATGGACCTCTGTTGGCAAAGTAATGTCTCTGCTTTTTAATACGCTGTCTAGGTTGGTCATAACTTTCCTTCCAAGGAGCAAGTGTCTTTTAATTTCATGGCTGCAGTCACTATCTGCAGTGATTTTGGAGCCCAAGAAAATAAAGTCTCTCACTGTTTTCCCTGTTTCCCCATCTATTTGCCATTAAGTGATGGGACCAGATGCCATGATCTTAGTTTTCTGAATGTTGAGTTTTAAGCCAACTTTTTCACTTTCCGCTTTCACTTTCATCAAGAGGCTCTTTAGTTCTTCTTCACTTTCTGCCATAAGGGTGGTGTCATCTGCACGAGGTTACTGATATTTCTCACAGCAATGTTGATTTCAATTTGTTCAACCAGTCCAGCACTTCTCATGATGTACTCTGCAGCTAAACTTTAGTAACGAAAATCTTTCCATTGCTTGTTTAAAAAAATTTATTTATTATGGCTAGCACCCTAGGCTAGAATTTGGCTGTAGCAAGTCATAAAGCATTAATCTGGGGAAAATCTGGGTTTAAAAAAAGCTCACTGAATTGTATTCAAGAGTTTAGGCCTATTTCCTCATCAGCTACAAGGTAAAAAGGAACCTCAGAGATAAAAGCTGAACTGACCCACGGCAATCCCCAGGGGCTGGTCCTTGCACTTCTGGTTATCCACAGCATCAGCTTCCTCCCATACTGATCTGGTTTCTCACTCACATATTGGATGAATACTCATACCCTTCCCATCAAATCTTATACAGTCTCTTGTATTATATCTGAACCAGAATTTAACTTTAAAGTAGTCTATATAAGTTTATTTCTGGTGATCTGAAAGCTAGCCTTGTTTCAACTATTACTGTATTTGGAAAAATATGTCTTCAATGTTACCTCCATACATCATTGTTCTTTATCCATGTAAATGACGTGTAACACCAGTGTAATCAAGTGCCAGTAACGTGTTAGCATGCAGTCACCCTAACTAAATACTCATATATTTAGCTATAAAAATGTCTATACATTTAAAAAATTAACTTAACCTAGAAGGAAATTTGAGACTTCCTTGATGGCGCAGATGGTAAAAAAATTTGCCTCCATCGCAGGACACCAGGGTTTGATCCCTGGATCAGGAAGATCCCCTGGAGAAGGGAATGGCTACCCATTCTAGTATTCTTGTCTGGAGAATTCCATGGACAGAAGAGTCTGGTCGGTTATAATCCATGGGGGTGCAAAGAGTTGGACACTAGTGAGCAATTAATACTTTCACCCTTTTCATGAATGTAATTCTGGTGGGGGGGAGCTCCACATGAATGCCCGATACTTTCTCTGAGGAAAATGACAAAAATGATACCACGAAATTCAGTAATTCAGAAGAAAAACATCTTCAAGTACACACTCACCCACTATGTTTCATATGTGGTGGTTTATCCATTCGCACGGCCAATTTGATTTTTAAGTCAGAGTCTTGGCTATTTTTTGGAACTATCATTCGGTGCAACTCAGCTGACTTGGAGCTATTGGAAGTTGGGTATAATATCACCTGTAAGGGACAAAAAAGAACACATTTAGCTGTATAATATAGAATTTCTAAGGAGCAGAATTCAATCTTTTCTATACATTTTTCTGTCTAAAAAGTCGGTGTCACACCTAAATGTGTCTGATAAACAATTTCACTCCCACCGCAGCAAATGGGCTTTCAGTACAGACTCGTTTATTTTTTTTCTGGAAAATATGTGTTTTCATATTATCACATAATGAGTTTTCTTCCTGTGTCACTTCATAATGAATTAATAGCACAGCAGCTACAGTTGACTTGACAGCTGAAAAATACTTACTAGACACCTATAATTTCAAGACCACTCTAAACTCCTCAGGGCAAAGGAGTTCAGAAGGAGATGTTCTTTGAAATTACAGACAGCATGCTCAAAAAGCAAAACCAATTATTGGAAGCAGCAAACGTATACCTCATGTTTTAATATTTTCATTGCAAAGCAGTATTAAAGGAAATCAACTCAATTAGAGATAGGAAAGATGGATAACCGCACATCCATCAATACCCAGGAAGCTTTTTCCTGACTACTGTTTTCAAAACTATAAAGATGATATTATGAGGACTCTAACAAAATAATTATTTTTCATAAAACTGCCAAACTATCAAGTCACTATTTCACAATCCCACAGTTCCACAGAGTCAACATGGGCAAGAAATACTCTTCAGATGCTAGGTATCAATTAGATAAAAGAGAAAGCATTGTCCTCTTTTTAGTCAGTCATGAGACCACTTAGACACAGCCTATAATGATTATTTATAGGCTTAATGATTATTTTTAAATGGACTAAGCATACAGAACTCAAAAGACATTATATTTTCAGCTATTCTTATTTTAAACTAATGTGAAAAAATAAATAAACTTGAAGTTTCTAAGTAAATGGGAGAACTATAAACATGCTTAGGTATGATAAAATGTTTTTAAAGCACAACACGGCAACTGAATTTGGTGTACTCTGTAGAAAATATTAAAACCTTCATTTCCACATGTAAGTGAAAATATTCATGAAGAAATCTTCAGGCAAGGCTCTTTCTCTAAGAGAGACAACGCAGTCATATTATAAAAGCTTTTCAAACTAGTCTCAACTTCCAAATGTATTTACTTTGAGACTTTTCTCTAGCCCATCCTAGAAGCCATAACCCGGTTCAGTCCAGCATTTCTACACTAAAGCATATGAAGGCTCAGCCAAGAGCAGATTACATGGCATTGGTGATATTTTCAAAAATTATGATCAGATTCTAGAATGAATTCTTTTTGACTGCTGGAACATCCAATGGGATATTTTATGGATACTTTAAACAAATGGTAAAGGAAAACGAGTTGAAAGTTTCCGGCTCAAACCAGCAGACAAAGGAATGTCATTTTTAACTCAGGAGATGATTCCAAAATAGAAGCCAAGACTAAGACAGAGCTATACATCCTCTGTAGTTTTAACTGCTATTTCCCTAGCAAGTCTGGAAAGCTTTTTCTATTTCTTCCTATCCTGTCTTTAAAAAATAAAAATTTGGCACGAACCACCTACAGACTTTTTTCCTTTTAAATTCTTCTATGTTGATATGAAAATTGGTATTGTTCCAAACTCCAAACGTCTTATACAGGAAGAGAATATTTAAAACTTTCGACAATTTCTTATTCTTTAAACGCCAATAACAGGTTACTAAAAAGGTCCAAAAATAACTATTTGCAGCTGATTCCCAAATTAAGGATCATCTCAGTACTGAGCACCATCATCTCTGCCACATTTTAATTTTCTCATGAATATCTTTAACTGAAGTCAGTGGAAAGATTTATTGCTTATCTCTGTTCAATTAAACATTTAAGAGCTTACTATGTGAGGACACAAAGATGAAAGGATAAGCAAGGAGCTGGTGGCTTCCTCCTATTGGAGCTAAAACCTTGGATGATATATGGTAATATCTTCTTTCTACCACCTTTCTATCCCTTGGGGTGCAGCAGTTCACTGATTTTGTTAGACTCTAAGTTTATTCAACATCATTTGCTTGGTGTCTCTGCTCTATTACACATGTAGCTAATTCCCAGTGTTAAGTCTCCTCCATTGAAATAACCTAGGATTTTCTGTTTTTCTGGGCACACTGTACTAACGGTATGAACACTACTAAAGGTGCAAATACTTGCAGGTGTAACAAATGAAGGCCTGTAGATATGAAATCTACTGCTTCTAAAAATGGTACTGGTGAAGAAACTCTGTGAAACGGTTATCAGGTTTCCAAGTAGAAAGCGATCATACTCCTTTACATGATTCGGCCATGGATGACAACAAGACAAAGAAGTTTCTAAATGTGAAGAGATCAAAGGACCAGGGAGAAAAAAGGGTGAAAAAATTCTTTTTAAATGCATTATAATGCAATAATNTGAAACGGTTAACAGGTTTCCAAGTGGAAAGCGATCATACTCCTTTACATGATTCGGCCATGGATGACAACAAGATAAAGAAGTTACTAAATGTGCAGAGATCAAAGGACCAGGGAGAAAAAAGGGTGAAAAAATTCTTTTTAAATGCATAATATTGCAATAATTTCAAATGCATAATGATCAAGAACTCCTGAATACTGCGAGGCATGGAGCCTTCACAGGGCTTGCCGTGGCAGCATCTCACTGTTCTCATTGGACAAGTATTGCTCTGGATTTCCCACTTCACATTTTTTTGAATGAGAAACTTAATTGTAGCTTTCCTGCCCCCCTGATAAGCTGCTATATATTGCATTTGTGCTTGGGCAGAGTGGGGAGAGGAGGGGGAACAGTAGGCAGTTAACATAAACCCTAGTTTATTGGTCACCAGGCTCCAAAGAGCCACAGCTAGATCTGATTAAGATGCTGGAGTTTGGACTGGAAGTAAGGACAGGATGAAATTCTGGGCTGTTTCCTTTGAGTTGAACTGAAAGCGTTCTATGGGTGGGAGAAAGGGTAATGATTGTCGTTGCCTTGGCTAGAGGGGTGAGCTACGTCAGATCGTTAACTGTCCACCAGGATTCATGCTTTCACTAGTACAGAATTGGTGCCAGGAAGCAGATAGCCAGCCATGTCTTCTAGCTCCTCTTGCATCTAAGTAGAAACATATGAAAGTTCCAGCTAAAAGAATATGAAGACAAATGGTAAGTCTTTGGGGGTAATGATGATTAAGATATAAGTATGCCTTCTTCACTTATTTGTTAGCCAAAAGTAGAGGATTACAATGTTCTAGGAAATGAGACAGCTGTAAGAGGGTGGAAACCAGAGTCCTGAATCACCACATGGAGGAAATCTACCTATCAGGAACACTCACAATAAATGCCTGAATAGTCACTGGAAGGACTGATGCTGAAGCTCCAATACTTTGGCCACCTGATGCGACTAGCCAACTCACTGGAAAAGACCCTGATGTTGGGAAAGATTGAGGGCAGGAGGAGAAGGGGGTGACAGAGGATGACCTGGTTGGATGATATCACTGACTCAATGGACATGAATTTGAGCAAACTCTCAGAGACACTAGAAGACAGAGGGGCCTGGTATGCAGCAGTCCATGAAGTCGCAAAGGGTCAGACACAACTTAGTGACTGAATAACAACAATGGTTTTAAAATTTTGAAATGTTGTCATTTGTTTGTTATAGCATATAGTAGTATACTCACATTACATTAACAGAGCTTTGCTGCAGGAGACTTGCACATCTAGTTGAGTGCTTCGAGATTTTTATTTCATAAGTAGATAAGCAGTTCTTCTTCAAGAGGACTTAGTTCATGTTCAGAAAGGGATCTCTGATGTTGACGTACATAATTAAATAATTATGTATAATTAAAATATTTAGTAGACATAATATTTTACTAATGATTCTTCTCATATTTTAGTTAAATCCTGTGCACACTTGCTCAGTCTTGTCCAACTCTTTGTGACCCCAAGGACTGCAGCCCATCAGGCTCCTCTGTCCATGGGATTTTCCAGGCAAGAAAACTGGAGTGGGTTGCCCCTTCCTTCTGCAGTGGGTCATCCCAACTCAGGGACTGCACCTGTGTCTCTTGTGTCTCCTGCACTGGCAGGCGGATTCTTTACCACTGAGCCATAAGGAAAGCCCAACAATTCTTCTCATATTTTAGTTAAATCATAGCTCTGTACAAAATAGTTGGCTTCTCATATTATTTAGCAAAATAGCTTGTTCTTTGCTATTCATTTCTCTTAGCTTTTCTACACACATTTCTGTTTCTAGTCTTCTAGTTTATTTTTATCACCAACACATGAAATGACTTGTATTTAGCATAACACAACACATTTTATCATTTATCTTAAATATAAAGCCAATGTATCTTCTTCAGAATAAGATGGAAACATTACTTTCCATCTTTGCTAAAGTGTAATGGAAAACAAAAAAAAAAGTTTTATTCAGGCTTTGTTTAAAATTGTGAAATTTAATACTAAGGAAGAAAAAGAAGTGTAAAAGCATATATACATAATATTTAGTGTAATATGGAGTTCAAAAGGATTTTCTTGTTAAAATATACTTGTACAAGCTGACACCTCTACATTTTTCCCTTCTATTAAGGTACATTAGTTAAAGCCAAGCCACATGCATCTGTACATATACACATTAGTTGAACTTTGTGATCTATGAATTCACAACTTAATATGTCCCTAAACTGTTTCAAACCCCTCAAAAAACTAAAAACTTGGGAAGGGGGAAAACTCGAATAACTGAGAGGGAACTAGGTAGGATCTGAGTGAGATGAAGAACTCACCACCTTTGCCCATAAATCTCTCAGTCCAGAGGAAGAAAAAAGACCACATGACCATAACAACTGTATTGCAGTCTTTGAGTAAAATAATAGTTACATATTTGATGTGAATCTAGCTCAAAGGCAGGTGCAATCAACAAATTCTTGAAGGAATCAGGACAGATTTCATAGAAGAATCACCGCTTCATTTTGGAGTCTAAAAGACCAGAAATTCAGGGTTGGGAACTCATGTACACCTGTGGCAGATTCATGTCAATGTATGGCAAAACCAATACAGTACTGTGAAGTAAAAAAAAATTAATTAATTAATTAAAAAAAATAATAAAAGAACAGATATGATTTGAAAGAGAAAAACACAGAGGAGGGCCTGCTAAAAACAGGAGGGTATTGGAACTGAACCACCCTTAGAGTGGCACCCTAAAACAGGCACATAGTCCCCTCTTGATACTGACATTCATACCACCACCTTTGGTTATTAAGCCCTGCCCCATGCTTGACTGGTCAGGTCTTTGTTCTCTGGGCCCTACGCTTAATCAGTTTACACTGTTTGCCACCAACAAAACGTCAACCGATACAGATGTTCATTATATTTTTTTCTGCCATGTCAATACTCTACCTTATCAACAGGGAAGGAGAGGAGCCCGTGGAACATTAACTTTTAAGGGTGAAGAAAAGAGAGAATGCCATAAGTGACACCAGAGGTCAAGGAGGCAGAAGAAAAACCAGAAGTGTGGGATTTACTACATTTAAGGCCGCGAGTGTTTTGGGAAATAGGAAGTGGCCATCGATGCCAGCACCGTGAGGATGGAAAGGCCATTATGGTTTGGTTTAAAAATGGAGAAGTCACTAGAGATATCAACAAGAGAAATTTTAGGTGAGGCAGAGTATACCGTTTGAGGGATGAAATCAATTAGGGATGGGGGAAGACATCACTTAATTATTTCATGAAGAAGATGGGGCAAGATGGGCAAGATGAGCAAGATCACTTTGGATGCAAGGGACGTTGTGTGCAAAGGAAAGGGGATGAGGATATGGCCACGTAGNAATTTTAGGTGAGGCAGAGTATACCGTTTGAGGGATGAAATCAATTAGGGATGGGGGAAGACATCACTTAACTATTTCATGAAGAAGATGGGGCAAGATGGGCAAGATGAGCAAGATCACTTTGGATGCAAGGGACGTTGTGTGCAAAGGAAAGGGGATGAGGATATGGCCACGTAGACTGAAGAAGGTAAGGAGATAGGAAGGTTGTACTGATCGGTGAGATTGGAAAGGAAGACTAGGGATAGACTGTAAAAGTGTACGTTTTGCAAAGGAGTCCGTATATTATCCCATAACACGTAGTCAAAAGACGCTTCTAAACCAGAGAATGACAATCAAAATGTCGTACTCTTATGTAAAGAAAATTTCCACCTATCCAGCTCTATACATTCTGGAGAGGAGTCATGTGCAGTCAAGTGTCTAACATCCAGTTAAGAAATGAAATGGCCTTTAAAAATCATCTTTAAAACAGAGTAAGAAGAGACTGCAAATGCTTTTAGCTAGAATGTTTCAATTTGTGATTAGATTTTTTTTTTTCTGACAATCATATGTCCTTGAATCACAGGGTGTTTTAAGGAGTGTCCAAAGGGACATCACTCCAGACAAGTAGAACTATCTCTATGGGAAACCTTGACTTTGGGGGTTCAGTTGACATTCTTCTTTCTCCTTCAACTGACAATACATTTTACTGTTTAGCAAAGACTCATGATGACTATTCCTGGTGAACCTTTCAAGTACCTTGTTGAGAGCTTAGAAACTTAAAGTATGTACTGTGAAAGGACTAACTGAATTTACTTCATTTTAATAAATTTTTATTTAGCACATGCTAGTAATTAGCATATTTTCTCCAATATTCAAGTCCTATATTTTCAGTGTGTGAAGAAGTTGAACTGAATGATTTTTCCTAAGAGAAATCTACATCCTTCTTAAGTAACATTTTCCAGTGTTTTAATACACTTGAGGTTGCTTAGTCTAAATTATTTCTCTTTCGATTTAATATCATTGCTTCCTATCCTACTTAGTTGAAACAAAGAGCAACCTGGTCACTTTCACAAGGGCTTTTTTTTTTTTTTTTTTTTTTTGCATATTGAAAGATTTGCATTAAGTCTGCAGTCAATTTATGGTCTATAGGCTAAATCCAGTTCCTTGTATTTTCAAAGCTGGAAAGAATCCTGGAATTTACAATATAGAATTGGTCAAGCCTGCAGGCTCTTAAAGAAGTGTGCTATTAGCCTGACAGAAAATTACACATTTCCTTCCTTCTATATAGTACTTTTTTAAAATAGGAAACGCCATTTCAAAAAATGAGTTAAACAAGAAAAAAAGAAAGTACTATCTGAACTAGGGGCTTCGCTGGTGGCTCAGACAGTAAAGAACCCACCTGCAATACAGGAGACCAGGGTTTAATCCCTGGGTCGGGAAGATGCCCTGGAGGAAGGCATGGCTACCCACTCCAGTCCTGTTGCCTGGAGAATCCCATGGGGTCGCAAAGAGGCAGACACAATTGAGCGAATAAGCATGGGTTATCTGAACTATGTATTTTTTTCTTGACATTAGCTTTTTTTTTTTTTTAAAGAGAGGTATATAAGCTTTGATATTTGAATAATGGGGGTGGGGGAGACAGCAAGGAAAACAGACATCAAGGTGTGCAAATTATTTTAAAATCTTTTCATGCATCACTACTTAATGAACGATTATATGAAGGGGCTCAAGTAATGCATTTAGCAGAGTATGCTCCTTGAGGGCAAGATCTCATAATGACACAGTGGTTTCTAGGATAATTTAAGCCACTATATTCAAGTAAGGCATTTTGTTTTTGACAAGTGTAGTTGATTTACAATATAGTGTTAACTTCAGATGCACAGCATAGTGATTTGGTATTTTTGCAGATTCTTTTCTATTATAGGTTATTATAAGATAATGGCTATAAATTCCTCGTGTCCTATAGTATATCCTTGTTGCTTATTTATGTTATATCTAATAGCTTGTATCTTAATCCCAATATCCCTAATTTGTCTCTCCCCCTCTCCCCTCTTTCCCTTGCTAACCATTGGTTTGTTTTCTACATCTGTGAATCTGTTTCTGTTTTGTATATACACTAATTTGTACCTTTTTTTTTTTTTTTTTTTGATTCCAAGTGATATCATATAGCATTTGTCTTTTTCTGTCTGACTTCTTTCACTAAGCATTATATTGTCTAGGTCTATCCTTACTGCTTCACATCCTAGATAATTACCAAGTATTGGTTGGAAAAATGGGTAGATGCTTACAGAAATTAGAAATAAAGATGCAAAACGCAAACTGATACCTCTTTGTGGTGAAAAGAGAAAAAGGCTTGCCAGCTAAATTACTGCCAAAACTTTATAACAGAAAATGACAGTAGCAAATGCCAGAACTTGTATGCTACTTACTTGCCAGTCTCTAAAATATTTTGGAACTCTCATCTTTCCACTTTTTGACTGCAACAGGTAGAATTTCTTGTTGTTGTTCAGCCGCTTAGTTGTGTCTGACTCTTTGTAACTTTATGGACTACAGCATGCCAACCTCCCCTGTCCTTCACTATTTCCCAGAATTTGCTCACACTCCTGTCCACTGAGTCAACGATGCCATCCAACCATCTCATCCTCTGTCACCTCTCCTCCTGCCCTCAATCTTTCCCAGCACTGGGGTCTTTTCTAAGAAGTCTGCTCTTTGCATCAGGTGACCAAAGTACTAGAGCTTCAGCATCAGTCCTTCCAATGAATATTCAGGCTTGATTTCCTTTAGGGTTGACTGTTTTGATCTCCTTGCTGTCCAAGAAACTCTCAAGAGTCTTCTCCAACACCACAGTTCAAAAGCATGTTCTTTGGTGCTCAGCCTTCTTTATGGTCCAACTCTACATCCGTACATGACTACTGGAAAAACCTTAGCTTTGACTATATAGACCTTTGTCAGCAAAGTGCTGTCTCTGCTTTTTAATATTCTGTCTAGGTTGGTCATAGCTTTTCTTCCAAGGAGCAAGTATCTTTTAATTTAGAATAATAGTCTCCCTGAAATGCCTAGTCCTAGTCCCCAGAACCTGTGACTATTTACTTCCCTGGCAAAGGGGAGTTGTGGTAACAGATGGAATTAAGGTCACTAATAATGAAAATAAGGCCTTAAGAAAGGGAGATTATACAAGTGGGCCCAATACAATTACAAGGGTTCTCAGAGGTGGAGGAAGACAACAAAGGAGTGATGTAGCAATGTGATGTGAGCAACAATCAGCCATTGCTCATTTTGGAAATGGAAGAGGGCCATGTATGAGCCAAATACAGGCAGCCTCTAAAAGCTGGAAGAAGTGAAAAAACAAAAAAACAAAAAATGCATTCTACCTTAGGTCTTCTGGATAGGAACACAACTCTGCCAACAGCTTAATTTGAGCCCACCAAGATTCGCTTTGGACCAAAACAACTGTAAGATAATAATTCTGTGTTGTTTTAAGACACGAAGCTTTCCGTAATTTGTTGGAAGTGGCAACAGGAAATCAATACACAGGTAATAAAAGCTATAATTTGATCATAACAACATTCAATTTACCTACTAGACTTCTTTAGCTAATTGTGTGACTCAAAGATTTTTACATATAGTTTCCTACCATTATCTGTGATTACTTTAACAAGACGGTTTTATGTATGTGATTATCTCTCTTTCTTTCCTGAAGTACTCTGCTTGTATGAAATCTTCTGAAAAAAAATGTTTCTCCATTTGTGTTAAAGCTTTCACTTATCATAAATCAGAAGAAAAACTTAAAACGGATTCACAATGAGACAGATTTTGGTGGTTACTAGAATGAAGACCATCATGCCTGTATTTCTAGCAAATGTCAAGTTCCACCCACCCAAATGCTAAAGGATTACATCTTCCATTTCAAAGTCTTTCTTGAAGACTTTGAAAGACATAGTCAAATTTGTCATGGTATTTTCCATGGCTCAATTAAAGACACTGGCTTTAAATAACCTTCATATATCACTGCTATTGCTTGTAGGGTCTCAATCTCAAACTTCTCCTTGAGTGAAGCAATATATTCCATCACAGCTACGTCTGTCTTTAAGACTTAACTACACAGCAAAGCATTATTACTCAGTTCAGTCGCTCAGTCGTTCCCGACTCTTTGCGACCCCATGAATCGCAGCACGCCAGGCCTCCCTGTCCATTACCATCTCCTGGAGTTCACTCAGACTCACGTCCATCGAGTCAGTGTTGCCATCCAGCCATCTCATCCTCTGTCGTCCCCTTCTCCTCCTGCCCTCCAACCAGTCCGTTCTAAAGGAGATCAGCCCTGGGTGTTCTTTGGAAGGAATGATGCTAAAGCTGAAACAGTCATTATGGGAGGCCAAATGAAAGAAGGCAAATAGTGTCTTTCTGGCTCTACACAGGCATTAGAAACCAGTGACACCAAGCCCCAAAAGGACAAGGGCGTAAGGCTGCCCCAGGCATGTGTTCCGTTATATCAGCCTCTTAGAAACCACTGTTCACAAGTTCAATTACTGCAGCAAACTCTGTGGGTTGTCTTCCCCAGTTCAGTTCAGTTCACTCACTCAGTCGTGTCCGACTCTTTGCGACCCCATGGATCGTAGCATTATTATTAGTCTTGATCTATTCCCCTCAGCCATAAATTATGAATAGCAGTAACCTTTATATTTCCTTACCAATACAGTTTCTATTAGAGGACCCTGCATGAGTAGCTTTATCTTGAGTGTTTCTTTTTACTAGTCTGGTTATAATAATGCCTGGCATTTATAAAGAACCTTTCAACTCAGTGCCTCCGAACGCTTTGTGGAATTTAAATTAATTCTCACATCACCCTTAAAAGATAGGCATTGCTCTTGTTATGTAAATAACTTGACACTGAAGTTAAATGAATAGCCAAGGAAAATTACTTCAAGATAATGATAGGTACTTTCAATTTTACTTCCCCTCCCCAACACATTCCCTTCATAATTTCGCAAACAGTATAATAACTAATTTAGCTTTGTTCTCACTCTTTGGTTATTAAGTACTATAAGAATTCTTAGAGTCAAACCAATTTTATTTCTGTCAATCCACACATATGATGGTGGGAGAGGAAGGAGGAAGTTATGATAATGTCTATGCTTGGATTACTTCAGCTGCATCCTTAAACTGAAAACAATTATAGCGAAGGGTTTGGAAACTAATTTACAGATAAGTGTTGGTATTTATATTAAAAACCAACTGCCACCCTGAAGAATGAAGGTGAGTTGTTGTTCTTCATTTGAATAAGAAGTCAAAGCAAGGGCTGATAATTACAACATCACAATCTGCCAAGATGATAAGATTCATGAAAACCTTCCTATTTGTCATTCTATACGTATGCAAACTAGAAAGAAGTCCTTTAAAGAATGGAAAAAAAGAAGATAGGACAACAGGAGATTAAGAACTCTTGGTGCTATATTTTCTCTTGTTCCAAAGAACTTCATGAATTCAGAGAAATATAAGATGGAAGTGGCGAGGAATAAAGGTCAAGGGAGAGAGCTTCAGTGGTTTGTTCACGCCCTACTGTGTATTAAGGCAGAGCTAAAACCACAATTTACATCTCCTGGAAGCAGGTTTCAAACTTTCATTTTGTGATATTCAACAACCAATCTGAATGCTGGATATTTGACCTAAAGACTTTATTTTTGACTCAAAATACACGTAATAAAAACTGCTGCTGCTAAGTCGCTTCAGTCGTGTCCGACTCTGTGTGACCCCACAGACAAAGGCCCACCAGGCTCCCCTGTCCCTGGGATTCTCCAGGCAAGAACACTGGAGTGGGTTGCCATTTCCTTCTCCAGTAATAAAAACTAGCAGGAGATAAAAGTACTCAGCTTTTTGGTTTAGTGCTAAAGACAATAAAATAGGATGTTCCAAAGAAGCTTTGGGGGGTTCATTGGTGGCTCAGCAGTAAAGAATCCACCTGCCAATACAGGAGACATGGGTTCAATCCCTGGGCCTGGAAGGTCACCTGGAGAAGGCAACTAACTCCAGTATTCTTGCCTGGGAAATCTGAAGGACAGAGGAGCCTGGCAGCCTACAGTCCATGGGTCGCAAAAGAGTCAGATGAGACTGAGCAACTGACCAATAGGCTTTGGATAGTTCCCAGATACAGTAACTAAAAGAATAGGTTAGGAACGAATGTGAGGATGTTTCACCCTGTTTCTTCAGTGTATTACAACTAGGAGATGGGCTGAACATCCTAGAACCTCACTTTTACAATAGAATCCAAATCATATATCATTCAGTTATTGCTGTTTAGGCTTGTCACTTGGAGAAGGAAATGGCAACCTACTCCAGTGTTCTTGCCTGGAGAATCCCAGGGACAGGGGAGCCTGGTGGGCCTCTGTTTGTGGGGTCACACAGAGTCGGACACGACTGAAGCGGCTTAGCAGCAGTAGCAGCAGCAGCAGGGAGCCCAGGTGTTTAAGCAAAACTGACTCACCTTACTGTCTAACCATGCAAAAGAGAAATGAAACTGAAATTTCAGGAGATGGTTCATTGGTTCATTCATCCTTTCAGCAGTAACTGGACATGTATTGTGCATCAGAAACTGTTAGATGCTGCTGCCACTGCTAAGTCGCATCAGTCGTGTCTGATTCTGTGCGACCCCACAGATGGCAGCTCAACAGGCTCCACTGTCCCTGGGATTCCCCAGGCAAGAATATTGGAGTAGGTTGCCATTTCCTCCTCCAATGCATGACAGTGAAAAGTGAAAGTGAAGTCACTCAGTCATGTCCGACTCTTAGTGACCCCATGGACTGTAGCCTATCAGGCTCCTCTGTCCATGGGATTCTCCAGGCAAGAGTACTGGAGTGGGGTGCCATTCCCTTCTCTGAGACAGATGATATTGCTGAAATAATATGTCCTAGGCCTTACTTTCAATGGGAAATGGAGATATAATATTGCACAGCTCATAAACTACACATGAAATATTTGTTATATTATCATTTGAAGTTAGACTAAATTTAAAGCAACACTTAATAGTAATCAATAATAAGCAAACAAAGAAGAAAAATGGAACCAAAAAAATATTAAATTAGTCTAAAAGAGAAAAAAAGGAGCTATAAAGACCATGGAAGACAGAAAAAAATCCTAAATGACATTTAAACTTAATCATATCCATAATCATATTAAAATACATTTTAAATACTGATTGAAAGGCAGAGATGGTCAGATTGTATAAAAAATAAAGATCCACTCATATGTGGTCTTTAAATACAAAGAAACAATTATATTAAAGGATGTAAAAATATATAATATACTAACATTAGTTAAGAAAACTTGGATAGCTAAAATAAAGAAGATTTTAACGTGAAGTATATTACCAGGTATTACAAAGTATAAATGAAATATAATACAAAGTTATTTCAGAGTGACAAAGTGATCAATTAATGAAGAGGAAATAGAAATCCTAAGTATTTATGAACATAATATTTATCCTAAATATTTATGCATATAATATGTCTTCAAAATATAAGCATCAAAAATAATAATAATAGGTCCATAATCATACTCAGGTTAATATCAATCTCTCAATAATTGCTTTTTAGAAAGTAGATCCCCAAATTAGTAAAGATATAGATATTTAAACAACAATTTGAACTATTTGACATTTATAAAATTCTACTGAACAAAAGAATATGCAGTTTGTTTGTTTTTTAAACTCTGACTGTGGAATATTCACAGGACAGACCATATTATAAGCTATAAACTAAGACTCAATAAATTTAAAAAGGATCCAAGTCATATAAAGTATATTCTCTAAGGCCAATAGACTTCAAATAGATATCAATTAGAAATCCATAACAGAGAACTCCAAAAAGCTCTCACATATGTGGAAACTAACACATTTCAAATAACCCATGGGTCAAAGAAATCAAAATAAAACAATATTTTCAAGAGAATGAAAATGAGAAAAAATATATAAAAAATGTTCTGGGCTGCTACTAAACTAGTATTTAGGGAACAGGGGCTTAGAGCACTAAATGTCTAGATTATTGGGTTGGCCAGAAAGTTCATTTGCATCTTAAGATATTACAGAAAAATAAAAAAGCACTTTCTGGTCAACCCAACAGAAAAAAAGAATTTTCTTAAATAATTGGATTCTGCTTTAATAAAATGTATCACAAATTAAGCTCAAAGTATATAGAAGAAATAATAAAGATTAGAGCCAAAATAGATTAAATAAAAAATAGCAGAAGGAATTTTATCAACTCGAGGAAAGGGGTCTACCAAAAACCTACAACTAATGTTATATTTAATGTTCAAGATTCACTTTTCCCCCCTAAGATCAAGCATTAGACTAGGATGTCCACTTTCACCATTTCTATTGTATTAGAGGTTGAAATAAGTACAATAAGACAATGAAAATACATAAATAAAAGCATCTAGATTGCAAAGAAGTAAAATTATCTCTATTAGTAGACAAGAAAATTGTTTATGGAAACACTGTCTACCAAGATACCAGCAGAACTAGTTAGTGAGATTATCAAGGTTACAGGATGCAAGATCAATATAGAAAAGTCAATTACATTTCAACATAAGAACAATATCTGAACTGAAAAATTAAAACTAACAAAATAATGTCATTTAAGGTAGCAACAAAAATATGAAATACTCAGTGACAGATCTGGTAAAAGAAATGCAAGAAGATCTGTACACTGAAAACTATTAAGACATTGTTACAGAGAACAAAATAAGACCTAAATAAATAGAGGGGTATATTGTGTTCCTGGGTGACAAAACTCGACTTTGTTAATCAATTACCAAATTGATATACAGATTCAATATGATCACAGTAAAAATCACAGTGGATTTTTTTTTGAAATCCCCCAAATGATTTTAAAATTCACAGGGCAAAACAAAGGACCTATAATAGGCAAAACTACGCAGGAGTTGGAGAGAAAAAAAAGAGTTGGAGAACTAGCACTACTTAACATAACAGACTTATGATAAAGTCAAGGTCATCATGGCAGTGTGCTACTGGCATTGAGATACAAAACTAGATAAATGGAATGGAATACAGAATCCAGAAGTGGACCCAACAAACAAGTGGACAACTGATTTCTGACAAGTATTAAGAGAAGAAAGTCTTTACAATAAATGGTACTAGAACAACTTGATACTCCTACACAAAAATGTGAACTCTGATTTATTGGTAGCTCTAGAAATAAAAACTAAAAAGATCAAAGAGCTATATCTAAAACTATGAAGCTATAAAACTTCTAGAAGAAAGTATAGGAAAATTTTGACCCGGGGTTAAGCAAAGATTTCTTACATATGGCAACAAAAGTACAAGCCATACAAGGAAAAAAAAAAAAAAAAAGGACTTCATCAAAATTAAGACCATCGCTCTTTGAAACACACTGTTAACAAAATGAAAAGATGAGCTGAATTCTGGGAGAAAAATATTTACAAACCATAATTCTGGTAAAAGATGCACAAACAACAGATTACTATGGTCTTTCCAAACTTAAGAATAAGAAAACAGGCAATCCAACTAAAAATTGGAAAAATATCTGAACAGATTCAAAGAATGACAAAGTAAATCATTATTACTTATGTCATTACAAATGACAAGTAAGCATGCAAAAAAAGATAACTTGATTAGTACTAGTTTTTACAGAAGTATAAATTAAAACCAAAATATGACACTACACGTATTAGAAATAAGGATTTGGTATAGTGTATAGGTTGAATACTTATTCTATCTGGGATCAAGGTTGCTGTTGTTAGCTGTTCAGTCATGTCCAACTCTTTGTGAGTCCGTGGGCTGTGGCTCACCAGGCTCCTCTGTCCATAGAATTCTCCAGGCCAGAATATTACAGTGGGTAGCCATTCCCTTCTCCAGAGGATTTTTCTGATTATGGCAACACACCCGGATCTCCTGCATTGCAGGCAGATTCTTTACCGTTTGAGCCACTAGGGAAGTCTAACTAAATGAGAAACTAGATAGGTTACTGGTCAGGGATGCAGAGGCCCGAGTGCAGGTGGTTGTTGAAGATATAGGAGTAGAGATTTTGATGCAGAAGGGGGTCTGGACCCTAATTAAACGGAGATATCAAGAGACAGGAGAATGAGAAAAAATGAAATGAGAACGATATAAAGAAATAAACAGAACCCACACAGGAGTGAAGTGTGCTATTTCAAGGGGACACAGAGTAGTCCAAAAACACAGCAGAAAAAAATATTAAAGATTGGACTGTACAATAAAATCCATAATCAATTTAAAGGGGTGATTTTAGTTTAATAGTAAGGATGGATGAGTTAGCAATGGATTAAGGGAAGACTAAGTGGTTAAAAAAAAGAAGTTAGTGCATTTCACCCATAAAATGTTCACTGAGGAAAACTTATGGAAAGTGAGATGAAAGCTAAGGGGAAACCTGAGTAGGTTCGAGGGAGCCTCTATTTTTCTGAGGAAACTGAAATGTCAACTATAATCACCCACATGGACCCACTGTGGAGCCTGTCTATTTATAACTTGTTCTTTCAGCACTGAGAAGGAAAGAAAATGCTTTCCCCTCACTTTACTGCGAAGACAATGGCCAACTCCTCTGAGAGGGTCTGAGGGAGACTCCCCGAGGGACAAGTGATGCACTTTATCAGTCTCCTTCCCAAGGCTGACTCAGGATGATTAAGTCTTCTCTAACACTTTGCAGGTGGTGATTAACAAGCCAGATGTAAGCTGCAAAGAAAAATATCCAGAGAGACTTTGCACCGTATACGCCTGATCTCTGGCCCATCACCTGTCTGTGGTCCCTTTCCTGTCACTAGAATGGCTTCTGCGGTACGAAATCAAAGTCTTGTGACAAATGGCTACAGAAAGGATACATGAATTCTTGTCTGTGGGATTTCCAGGCAAGAATATCGGAATGGGTTGCCATTTCTTCTTCAGGGGATCTTCCCAACCCAGGGATCAAACTCACATCTCCTGCACTGCAGGCAAATTCTTAACTGCTGAGCAAACAAAGAAGCCCCGTACCACTTGTTAGAACTACAAAAATGAAAGTTTACTTTGTATGGTGAGGTTAGTTAGATACCTCTGAAATGCAAACAAATTTCCATTTCACTTTGCAGCAGAGGATACTAATTTGCTGGCTAAAATAGCTGTCATCTAGTATCAGCTGTTTCAATAAAATTGGATATCAAATTTCGCTTTCAAATAGTAAAATATCTATGATTATGATTTCATGAGCAGTTTCTCTAAAGCTGTTTTGATGCATATATAGATGAATCAAATTTGTATAATGCTGGAAAGTTTAATCCTCAAATATAAACTTTGAGTGAAGGGAAGACCTAAAATGATTTTTAAGATTTTATAATTATTTGTGAAAACTAGGATTGTTAATTAGTCAATAAAACATCTGTCGTCTATTCCTATTGCTTTGCATGTTGCAATAAGAAGTTCTATGCTGACTGCCTATAAGCCCAGGCATGCAGAGGCATGATTTAAACTCTATAGGTCTTAACCAGCTCTATATATGGGGTATAGTTAAATATCCTGAATTTAGCTAAAAATATGTTAGCTCTTGAACATTTTAACATAAATGAAGAACTCAGAGGGAACTCAGCTTGGAGAGAACTATATAAATGAGAAAAATTAAAAAGGATATACTCCAGGAAAAACAAGAGGGGCAAAAAAAAAAATGAGACTAACCAATGAATTAGAGCTCCTGAAATAGTAATTATCCCCCAAGAAAACAGATGTTTGAACACACTGCATTGCTTCCCTCTTAAACAGAAATCATGCATATTCTGATAATTCTTCAGATGGATCTCCTTCGATACATCAGAAAGCCACGTAAGAAACAAGCTGATGAAAAAAGCATGTATATAAGCTAATTTGTACCTGCTACATTAAGATGTAACAAGATGTCTTAAAGATAATAGCTCATTTTAATGGAATAATCAATTGAGCAAAGCTAATTTATCTTAATATTTTAAATGTACCTGAACTTTCCATATAGTATTTACATTTGTAAAACATGCATAATGACTGTCACTATGAATTGTGAGGTTATGACCATCTCTGTATCAAGGAATGTTGAATAAAAGTACAAATACTGAAATATCATTTAATCAAATAAGAAAAATGGACATTGTTCTAGCTCCACTGTACCACAAAGAAAATAGATTCTGATTTATATGCTTCTCTATCCTCAGGGAGGCAGAAGAACCAGTGCTCTCCTGTGTATACTGATGATGGGGTACCAAGACCATGAACTCCCACTGTTTGCACAGAAAATAGGTTGTTTTTCTAACACTTGTTGGAAAGAACGTGTTCATACCAACACTTCTAAAACTAAAAAGTTGTCTGGGTAGAGACTTCAAAAATCCATTTTGGACTCAAGAACACCATTTGATAAGTTAAACAGTACGAAAGAAAACAATAATTCATCCTGAAAGACTCAGTGGAAACTGCATTGCTCACAAATAGATGCCTTGTGGGATTATTTAGATTTTTACATGGTTATGTTATCTAAGCCTTGAGGGGACAATAGATTATGATAAACCATATATTTCTGGGTGCTTAACTGGTCCACTATTTGCCTGCTTGCATATACCATAATAAGAAAAATACTCTGTTTTGCCTCTAGATAGTTCCTCAGCACCCGGTGGGAGGCTGGCCACCAATTCGGATGAAAAATCTCCTTATGCCACCTAGTTTCCATAAATAGGTATTCGCATCTGTCATCTGCTAACAAAATCTACATGCCAAGCATTTGCCAAAGACCATAACCTTTAACTGCCTAATGCCTATCTAAATTTCAGGTATCATTTCACAAAACTATGTGGTACAATAATTTGCGGGATTTTTGTTTGTTTTTTTAATGAGTTACTAGTTCTCAACACTGGCTGCACATTAGTATCAGTGATACTCTCTGTGCCAATGTTTGTCAGCCATATATGCACATAACTAGCACCTGAGAAGTGCTTAAGTGCTCCTTTCTGGATTCATCCTAAACCTACTAAACCTGGGAGTCCAGAACTTGAATCTTCTCAAACACTCCCTGAACCACTCCCTGTGTGAACATAAAGTTGAGCTGCACCATCAAAAATGAAAGTAATAAAAGCAGCCAGAGAGTACCCTAATATGTTTCAAATCACTGCATAAAATGATAGAAAATGACTATTCATGAAACGGCTTTAGCTTAAATAATATTCGGTCCTGCTTTAAGTCATGAAATTAAATTGGCCCATACTGACACCATGATTTGTAAAATAGTCACATTTCCTCATCCTATCAAAAATACTATTTAATGATTATTTTAAGAAACAGACTTTGGAGTCAGAAAGCTCAAGTTCAAATCCAGATTCTTGCAATTGCTGAGGGGTCTTAACCTCTGATTATCATTCTTTAACTAGACATGGACCGTTACTCTCTTCTTCAAAGAGGATTAAATGGGATATGTGATAGTAGTGAAGCAACCAGTAAAGCAATATAATGATAAAGAAGGAGAACTAGAAACGGCAACAGTATTTGTGCTTCACCTAGCTCAATTTACAGACAAGGGGCCAGAGGTTCAGAGTAAATGCCTCCCAGGTCATGCCTAATAAAAAGTCAGCCTTACTTAGTATGGCAAAACTGATCTAATAGTGAGTTGTTTGGGTGAGAACTATTATCTGATAGATCTGTCGAAGGAAATCTCCATAGTGACTGAATTTACAGATATTTTCAGTGATTTTTACCATTGAGAATATAAATAAGACATTTAACCTTTCTATTGCCTGGCTCCTTTTAAATAAGGGCCTCCCAGGTGGCACTAGTAGGAAAGAGCCTACCTACCAAAGCAGAAGACTTAAAAGACGGAGGTTTGATCCCTGCTCAGGAAGATCCCCTGGAAGAGGGCACAGCAACCCACTCCAGTATTCTTGCCTGGAGAATCCCACGGGTAGAGGAGCCTGGCGGGCTACTGTCCATAGGATCACAAAGAGTCAGACATGACTGAAGCGACTTAGCACAATTTTAAATAAAGTAATCAGACATACATCTTTATTGAGATACATTCTAAGGACAAAAAGAACTGCAAAGAAATAATGACCACTACTTTGTAAGTTTTTGTTGGTTGTGGTATTGGTACAGTATTTCTGGAACAAATCTGTATGTATTATAAAAGAGAAAATATTAAATTTATATTGATGCTGCAGAGAACCTGTAAAATCATGATTTAAAAAAATATTTATCCCTTAACCTGTTCATTTCTTGTTTCTTCCGTTGTGGTTTAATGATTTTTCTTAGTAGTATGGTTGTGTTTCTTTCTTCTTACTTTTTGTGTATCTACTGTGGGTTTTAAATTTGTGAACAACATGAGGTTCACATATTTGCTTGTTTTAAACTAGGAGTCATTTAAGTTTAAACACACTATAAAAGAGCCACATTTTTTACTTCCCTCCTCCACATGGTGCTTTGACATCATATTTTAATTTTCACATTTATCGCTTTATAATTTATTATAGCTATAGTTGCTTTTATAATTTTTGCCTTTTAATCTCCATATTGGCNGCATGAAATATTCCCTTGGTATCTCTAATTTTCTTGAAGAGATCTCTAGTCTTTCCCATTCTATTGTTTGAAGGTACTCAATTTTCTTTTTTACTAATATAGATCAATGATCAAAAAAGTGTGGAAGTTGGGAGTAAGGAATTAAGAGATGCAAACTACCATAGGATAAACAAGGTTTTACTGTACAGCACAGGGAACTATATTCAGTATCTGCTAATAGCTATGGTGGAAAAGAATTTTTTAAAAAATAAACATACACACAGGTGTAACCAAATCACTTTGCTGTATACCTGAAACTAATACAACATTGGAAATCAACTATACTTCAATTAAAAAAAGGAAAACCTAAAAAACTGTTTGGGAACTACTAATATTATAATAGATTCATAGAAAGCAAGATTAAAAGTACATTCAGTGACAAAGCATTGCCTAAAACACACAGACAATATTTCACGCTATATGGTCTTCTCGACCACTTGGTCCCACTTATACACAGTCTGTGTTCTGTTACTTGTTGGTATATTTATTGGTTACAAATACTCAACACTGGTGAATCTATTCCATGCTCTTGGTCATCACTCCTTACATGTTGTTTGAATCCCTGGTCACATTTGATTAATTTTAACTTACTTTCTTTTAGAATTAACCCTGCAAATCTATTCTCTATGGAGTCTCAGATCTATAAAGATCTCTTAAAAATAGAATTTTTCCATTTCACTTCATTGTTTTAAAATCTTTCAATGACTCCATATTGCCCATACGGCACTCGAAAGCTAGGTCACGTGTGTCTTCCTTTTCTCTCACTATCAGCTACAATGAGACATTCACAGTGATAGAAGCACACACTGCCACTTCCCAGTACTGTTGTTCATGCCCAATGCCACCATTATTTCTTATTGATCTAGAAACCACCAATGTATCCATCCAAACCTTGATTTTTTTTTTCTCCTCTAAGAACTCCCCTCCAGCAGAGATGTTATTTTCCCATGTCTAAAATATGTTAAATACATACCTGTTTAATACTGTACTAAAAATACATTTGATGTGCCTGTTTCATGCCATAGACTGTGAGTTCCTTAAGGGTTAGGGACTCTAGTCTCTCACAGTCCCTTATATATCAAATACAAGAAAGGCTTCAACAGATGTTGGTGAGCTAAATGATTATTTATTATAAAATTTTATAAGTTAATATTTGTGAAGCCCTTAATGACGACCCAACCCCTAATAGGTTACAATAGCTCTCTTTGTAGTATTTACTGCTACTATTTTTCCCTGCATAATTTCTTTCTGATTGATTTTGTCATCCAAGTAGATCAAAGGAAAGGACGATGTCGTCCCATTCATTCATAAAACCTATTCTAAGTGCTTAGTCAATTTCTTCCCATATTCACCAAGCATTTGTGATCTCCACAGTCCCAGTTTCTACTGGTTTTCTTCTAACCATGTGGAGTGGAGCCCTCTGAGTACATTCTGACACCCCTCTGTAGCATGAGAATATTTCCTTTCTTTTCCTCACCAATCCTTATTAAGACTTTTCTGGCTTTTTCAGGGATGCCTTCCATTTCTCTTGAATCTCAGATATTCTTTGCAATATTAATCTTTACTGCAAAAGACCATCGCCTGTTTTTGTTATGGATTTATCTTTGCAGATTTCACCCAAATAAAATGGAACACCATACTTCTGCAACCGAACGTGGTAGTTTGTTTTTCTTCTGTGAGGCTGAACATTTATTGATGAATCCGTATTGTACTGACAGCAACTTCTTCAATAATTTCACGGGTAGCGTAGCACTTGGTAATAGTGCACGCACATGGGCAGGGAGAACTATGCAAATATCAATAATAATTATGCTCGGTGTATGCAAATTCCACCAGGTATTTTCAGAAATTAATCTTCCAAATTACTTTTGCACAATTTGGGAGAATTGAAATGTGTATTTAAATAATTGTAGAAAAATTTCAAGCAATCGCCTCTCATTTAAATCATCCAGTTAAGGTGCTATTACAAACAAAAGGATTGTAGATATGTCAGACCCAGCAACCATACTGTCAAAACAGAATTATAGAGATCATGAGAGTTATGCTTTGTTTGTAGACAATTTACCAGGGATGACATTGTTTGGATCTTTTTGTTTGGTTTAACAATTTATTACTAATATTCCTCAAAAGTCACTGCTAAAAAGAAGCATAACTGTTTCACTTGTTCATGTACTCACTTATCTATTCTTCATGTGTGAAGATCTCCATTTATCAGCCCATCAACCCATCAAGTGCAAGTTTATTAACACATTATTGACCAGAGACATATTACCACCATAGGCATTAGTTTCTGCAAAAATCCCCCAATCGTTAATGTGTTAAGCATGGCTGTGTGTTGGGATGCTAAGCTAGACTAAATTAGAGGAATAGAAAAACTTTTTGATTTGGGTCTCCAACCTAATGTGGGCCACAAATTTATTGGTTTGAGCTCCTTAAATTTCCTCCTTGAGTTTAATATCAACTGTAACTTTTTAAGAAACCTAGGTTTTAGGAGTGGGGGTGGACAATAATTAGTACATGGAAAATGTTAATGGCTCAGTTGTGTCTGACTCTTTGCAACCCCATGTGTAGCTTGCCAGGCTCCTCTATGAAATTCTTCAGACAAGAATACTACAGTGAGTAGCCATTCCCTTCTCCCGAGGATCTTCTCAACCCAGGGATCAAACCATGGGTCTCCTGCATTGCAGGCAGATTCTTTACCATCTGAGCCACCAGGGAAGCCCAATTAGTACATACAAAGATAAAATACTTTAGTGTCTTCTTTTCCTTTCCTGTAGTTGTAAGTAAGCAAATTATGACCAGGGATTTAAATGCTAAAGGTGACCCAAGATTTCTGTCTTCCTTGAATACTTGAAATAAGGTTCTCAGAGGAAATATCACTGGATTAGTGGCTAAAGCATAGAAAGATACACTAGTCCTGCCCACAGGATGCTGCCATCTCCTAGACCTGAGGGACAAAGAACGATAAGACTGTGATCTTAACTCCTGTGGTCTCAGAGCACTGTAACCACAAACTAGGGACATTTTTGAGGAGCGAGGGTTCTACTTTCAGGGATTATTAAGATGCTTCCAGGAGGTTCTGAAAAGGGGTTGTGGAAATGGGTTTCACAAAAAAGGTGGTGAAGACAGCTTTGAAAGAAGGATGTTCTAGAGCTTTTCAATAGGTCTTAACGATTCGCCTCATCTGTAAGATGGGGTCGGTGACACCAACCTCAAAGATTTGGGGGAGGATTTAGCTTGTGTTTGCCAGAGTGTTTATTCAGTTCAGTCAGTTCAGTCGCTCAGTCGTGTCCGACTCTTTGCAACCCCATGAATCGCAGCACGCCAGGCCCCCCTGTCCACGACCAACTCCCAGAGTTTACTTGGACTCAAACCCATCGAGTCAGTGATGCCATCCAGCCATCACATCCTCTGTCGTCCCCTTCTCCTCCTGCCCCCAATCCCTCCCAGCATCAGAGTCTTTTCCAGTGAGTCAACTTTTTGCATGAGGTGGCCAAAGTACTGGAGTTTCAGCTTTAGCATCATTCCTTCCAAAGAAATCCCAGGGCCGATCTCCTTCAGAATGGACTGGTTGGATCTCCTTGCAGTCCATGGGACGCTCAAGAGTCTTCTCCAAAACCACAGTTCAAAAGCGTCAATTCTTTGGCACTCAGCCTTCTTCACAGTCCAACTCTCACATCCATACATGACCACTGGAAAAATCAAAGCCTTGACTAGACGGACCTTAGTCGGCAAAGTAATGTCTCTGCTTTTGAATATGCTATCTAGATTGGTCATAAGTTTTCTCCCAAGGAGTAAGTGTCTTTTAATTTCATGGCTGCAGTCACCATCTGCAGTGATTTTGGAGCCCCCCCCCCCAAAATAAAGTCTGACACTGTTTCCACTGTTTCCCCATCCATCTCCCATGAAGCGATGGGACCGGATGCCATGATCTTCGTTTTCTGAATGTTGAGCTTTAAGCCAACTTTTTCACTTTCCTCTTTCACTTTCATCAAGAAGCTTTTAAATTCCTCTTTACTTTCTGCCATAAGGGTGGTGTCATCTGCATATCTGAGGTTATTGCTATTTCTCCCAGCAATCTTGATTCCAGCTTGTGTTTCTTCCAGCCCAGCGTTTCTCCTGATGTACTCTGCATAGAAATTAAATAAGCAGGGTGACAATATACAGCCTTGATGCACTCCTTTTCCTATTTGGAACCAGTCTGTTGTTCCATGTCCAGTTCTAACTCTTGCTTCCTGACCTGCATACAGATTTCTCAAGAGTGTTTATTAAGTTATATTAAACAGGAATCCTAGTAGAAGAGATGACGTAGGGCAGAAGGAGGAGGAAGAAAGATATATTTAAAGACTGCTGATGAGGCCAGTCTGCCTAAATCTTGGGGTTCTTCTATAGAAAATAAGAAGTGGTAACCACAAATTCGCTGTTTGTCTACTTGGTGACCTTGAATTTGTGACTTCAGTCAGTTCAGTTGAGTTGCTGAGTCAGGTCTGACTCTTTGTGACCCCATGGACTGCAGCACACCAGGCTTTCCTGTCCATTACCAACCCCCACAACCTGCTCAAACTCATGTCCATCAAGTCAGTGATGCCATCCTACCATCTCATCCTCTGTTTGTGAATTTATGACTTAGGCAATTGCAACCCAAACAGCCATCTTTAAAATGAGTCAAGAAAATATGCTGCCTCCAGAGGTGGGAGGGAAGATACAGAAATATCTGCCAGGAAGGCCTTTGTGGTTCTTTGCTGACTGGTGTTCTCTATTCATTTGACTGTTTCTTACCAATTTTCTTCCCAGGGATGACTCTTGGTAGAGATACATATCTCTTTGGCCACATGTCCTAAGTCAACTAAGTTATTCTTCGTAATGAACACACTTGTGATCTAGAACATGAGTTCAAAATATCCTCATTGTTTCTATTGTGATATAATAAGCCAGTATAGCATTCTAGTTTTTAAGAGAAACATTGAAACTATTCCTTCAAATAAATTGGTAATATTATCATTATTGACTCACTTGTTGTTGCTGTTCAGTTGCTCAGTTGCGTCTAACTCTTTGCGATCCATGGAGTGCAGCACACTAGGCTTCCCTATCCTTCACTGTCTCCCAGAGTTTGCTCAAACTTATGTCCATTAAGTTGATGATGCCATCCAACCATCTCATCCTCTGTTGCCCTCCTCTCTTTCTGCCCTCAATCTGGATGGGTTGTCATTCCCTCCTCCAGGGGACCTTCCTGAGCTGGCAATCAAACATGTCTCTTATGTCTCCTGCATTGACAGACAGGTTCTTAACCTCTAGAACCATCTGGGAAGCCCTGACCCACTTGGTGGAAACAGTTCCTATCCTGGTCGGTAATAACCAGGTTCTCGGATCAGACAATCTGTTGCTGTGTTTTCCTCCATTTTCAAGCGCAGGTTAGCTTTTCTCTGGTCTTCCCTGACTACATCTGTGACCTTACAAATGGCATACTGATGACAGAAGTCAAAGCTGGTAGAATCGTAGAGACTTCTCATAAGAGGCACAGAAAGACAGGGCGGTGTCTTTCTCGTCTTTCAATTATTCACTCAACAATCATCTTTGTAAACCTATTCAACAATGACCAAGTACCTGCTTGGTGGCTGGCGCTGTGTAGGACCCAAAAGAAAGCTCAAAGAGATACCATCTGCACCTTCAAGGGACAGTTGTGGGGAGGGTGGTTAATAATACTCATAGCCAGTGTTTTAATGAAGATATTCAGGTGTCACAGAAGCTCTTGGGAGGGAATGACCAACTCAGCCTGGGAGAGCAGGGAAATCCTCACAGGAGGTGATGTTATCCTGAACTACAAAGAGGAGAAAGGAAAGAGATGAAGGGCATTCTGAGCAGAGGGAATTGTTACTTCAGAGAAAGATCAGGCCATAGAAAGGTATACAGCTCTAATGGGTTCAGAGAAGGGAAATATAACATTTTATAAAGGGAATAAAAGAGACTCTTCAAGGAGGAAGCAGTATTTAAAATGGGCCATGGCATTTCAGAAGGCATGGATGGTGCTACTGAGAGCATTTCAGATGGAGGAAATAGCGTGAACAATGGAGTGGAGGTGGGAAATTTCAAGAGGGCATTTGGGAACATGGACGGCTCAGGTCTGCTTAGAATGTAGGCTGGTGTAGTTAAGACTGGAAAGGTCAGGTGCAATTGGATGGTGTTCAGTTCAGTTGCTCAGTCATGCCCTACTCTTTGCGACCCCATGAATCGCAGCATGCCAGGTCTCGCTGTCCATCACCAACTCCGGGAGTTCACTCAGACTCACACCCATCGAGTCAGTGATGCCACCCAGCCATCTCATCCTCTGTCGTCCCCTTCTCCTCCTGCCCCCAATCCCTCCCAGCATCAGAGTCTTTTCCAATGAGTCAGCTCTTGGCATGAGGTGGCCAAAGTACTGGAGCTTCAGCTTTAGCACCATTCCTTCCAAAGAAATCCCAGGGCCGATCTCCTTCAGAATGGACTGGTTGGATCTCCTTGCAGTCCAAGGGACTCTCAAGAGTCTTCTCCAACACCACAGTTCAAAAGCATCAATTCTTCAGTGCTCAGCTTTCTTCACAGTCCAACTCTCACATCCATACGTGACTACTGGAAAAACCATAGCCTTGACTAGACGGACCTTAGTTGGCAAGGTAATATCTCTGCTTTTGAATATGCTGTCTAGGTTGGTCATAACTTTTCTTCCAAGAAGTAAGTGTCTTTTGATTTCCTGGCTGCAGTCACCATCTGCAGTGATTTTGGAGCCCTAGGACACCCAATGTCAATGAGCGGGCTCGGGACCTAACCCCATTATATGGTAGAGGTCACTGACACTTTAATTTGGGGAAATGCAAGTCCACTCAGTTTAATCCTATCAATATTTTCTAAGCCTTTGCTCTGACCCAGATACTATGATAGGATCAAAGGACACAACATGAATTGGGCAGGTTTCCTGACCTCTTGAATCTCTCAGTATACTGTATCTGTGTATGTCTAGACCTACTCTTACGCCTATGACTATACCTCCATCCATGTCTCCATCCCTCTCAGTCAGCCTCTGTATCTGGATCTATAGTTATGGAGAGATTAACCCGAGTAGTGATGTGTGGGATGCTTTGAAGCAGAAGAGGTGAGATGGGGGTGGCAAGTAGACATTCAAGTGAGAAGGCCCTGCACCAATCCAGCTGGGAAGCTGTGAACAAGAGGATCTTGCAGTGTAGCAAGATCTCGGTCTTTGGAGCCCAAGGAATTTGGATCTGAATCCAGGCTCTGCAGTGAACTCTCACTCAGAATTTCTTCAAGTAATTTCCTCAGCCTTATTCTCCTAAACTGTAAAGCATGATAATTATATCTCTCTTTGAGGATGGATGAGGAGATTAAAGATGATGCATGTGGCCCTGGCTGGCATCAGGGGTTTACAGTGTTGGAGCATCACTCTTGTTCGGAAAGAAGTGGATATGTTAGCCCAGGAAGAAAGGTAGGTTTGGTGGCTTCAGCAGTGAATAAGGTTGTGGGTTTGATTCAGCCCACCCTTGGACCTCTCTGTTCACCTTCCCAGGTAAGGAGCACAGATATTCTTTGCTTGGCTGGCAGAACCAGGCTCAGCTTGGGAGGCCCTTTCATGGGCCGTTCTTCTTCCCATGTCACCAGTGAACCCACTGCCTCGGAGCCTCTGCACGGCTCTGGCAGGGAATGGGGCTGCAGCCGCAACCGGGCCAGGTCGCTCCATCTCCAGCAAACATTTACAATGGCTCCGTGCCTGTTGCTCCTGCTCTGACACACAGGAAGCTGAGAGCCAGGCCAGTGAGTGGCAGCCAAGCAGATGCTGCCAACATGGCAGACAGCAGCCAGGGGAGGCCCTGAGCAGGAGTGAGGGTTGCTTCTGACTGTGGGGAATCTCCTCTGCAGTCAGACTCACAGCTGTGGCTGAAGTCTCTCCCAGGACCTCAACTGAAGTCTTGAAGCGGCGGGACTGTCTCTCGGGCCCTGGCTCTTCCTGGCTGATGGCAGGTGGCTTCCAGAGGTGACAGTGCCCCCGTGAATCAGGGGAACCTGGTGCGGAGAGTGGTAACATGGTGGGATGATTCCAAAGGCAGATTCTGCTGGGGGTTCTTGTGTGTCCAGGACTGAGACTCATCTCTGTGCTTATTAGCATTTGTTAGCAGTTGAGTGCTATGGAAGTTGAAGTGTCCAGCTCTTTGGAGGTGGAAAGGAGAGAGGAAGGAAGGAAAGGGGTCGGAGGAGGAGGGAGGGAGAGAGAGGAAGGAAGAAAAGGAAATCCCTTTTCGACAGTATAAAACCTCCCACCACAGAAAATGCTAAGGTAACATCATGATCTCACTGAATGTTAAGTTGAAAAAAGACTGGTGGGAGTTCACTATGCAGTTATTTTCACCATTGATATATGAGATACAGATAACCTCAAAAGCAGAGACAAATAGTAAAAGTTAAAATAATCAGGGAGTAAGGAATTTTAAGTACTTACTATCTCTGTTCTTAATTTCAGTATAATTTTATATGCTTTAATTCTTAAGAATGGCTCCGTTTAACAACTGGCTCACAGAATTCCTGACTTTTCAGAGTTTCTCTGTTTTACCTCCTCTAGAGAATAAATCTCCAGACTTTTCATTTCATTTAAGAAGAAAATTTGCCTGGCTGGTATATTGTAGAGGATCTGAGGATCTGATTTTTAATTAATGAGGTGAAATTCACATAACATAACATGAGCCATTTTAATTCAGTGGTGTTTAGTACATCCACAAGCTTGTGCAACTACCACCTTCAACTAGTTCCAAAACATTTCAACATGCCAAAATAAAACTTTCATATTTGTTTCCTAGGGCTGCCAAGTATTAAGAGTCTGGGTGGCTTAAACAACAGAAATTCACTTTCTCTTGGTTCTGGAGGTTAGAAGGCTGAGATCCAGGTGTCAGAAGGATTGGTTACTGCTGAAGGCTCTAAGGGGAGGGTCTGCTGCAGGCCTGGCTCCTGAGTGTGCAGATGACCGTCTTCTCCCTTTGTCTTCATGTGGTCCTTCCATCCATATGTATCTGTGTTAAAATTTCTTCCTCCCATAAAAATACCAGGCATATTGGTTAGGGCCCACCTTAAGAGCCTCACTTTAACTTGATAAATTCTTTGACCCTCTCTCAAATCTGGTTACATTCTACAGTACAGGACGTTTGGACCTCAATATATGAATTTGAGGGGGGCAGTCACGATTCAGCCCATTACAACTCTGTCTTCTGTACTCCACCCCCAGGCTCCGATAACAAAAAAATCTGTGTTCTGTCTCTACAAGCCTAACCTATTCTGAATATTTCATGTACATGAAATCATACGATACGTGACCTTTTGTGTCTGGCTTCTCTCGGTGTAATGTTCTCATTTCTATGGAGTGTGCAGCTCACAGGGATATCATTACTCATATGTGTTGTGGTTGAAAAAAATGAGAACCAGTGGTCTAAAAAGCTACCAAGAACAACTGCTCCAGAGTTAAGTGATTCTCTTGGGGCCACAAAACTGACCAATATTTGGCAGAAAATCTTGCCCCCTCTTGCCCGGAAAATCCCATGGACAGAGGAGCCTGGTGGGCTGCAGTCCATAGGGTCACTAAGAGCCAGACATGACTGAGCGACTTCATTTTCACTTTTCACTTTCATGCATTGGAGAAGGAAATGGCAACCCACTCCAGTGTTCTTGCCCAGAGAATCCCAGGGATGGGGGAGCCTGGTGGGCTGCCATCTATGGGGTCGCACAGAGTCGGACACGACTGAAGTGACTTAGCAGCAGTAGCAACAGCAGCATTTACTAAACTAGAGGCAAGAAGACTAGTCAAGAGATCACTGAAATAGTTGCAGCAAGATGGTTTTAAGCCATGGACTGGTGCGAATGAAGAGGGGAAGGTTTATCAAAGGATCAGAAAATGTAAATCACTCCTTGAAGCTTAAGTATTGCATATTTGAAAGCATATGGAAGTATCAGTTCAGTTCAGTTCAGTCTCTCAGTCGTGTCCGACTCTTTGCGACCCCATGAATTGCAGCACGCCAGGCCTCGCTGTCCACCACCAACTCCGGGAGTTCACTCAGACTCAGACTCATGCCCATCGAGTCAGTGATGCCATCCAGCCATCTCATCCTCTGTCGTCCCCTTCTCCTCCTGCCCCCAATCCCTCCCAGCATCAGAGTCTTTTCCAGTGAGTCAACTCTTGGCATGAGATGGCCAAAGTACTGGAGCTTCAGCTTTAGCATCATTCCTTCCAAAGAAATCCCAGGGCCGATCTCCTTCAGAAGGGACTGGTTGGATCTCCTTGCAGTCCAAGGGACTCTCAAGAGTCTTCTCCAACACCACAGTTCAAAAGCATCAATTTTTCGGTGCTCAGCCTTCTTCAAAGTCCAACTCTCACATCCATACATGACTACTGGAAGTATAAAGATAATTAAATATCACTTGTTATACTAGAACTCAGTGATAAATACTGTAAGCCTTTTGATATAACCTATGTTTCTCTCAAAGAATTACATAAGCAAAGAGTACAGATAGTATAATTTTAGAAAATTATTAATAAAAGACCTCATGTATCCAGTATTCACAGCATGATGTAAAATTGCCAGTGCTCTGGAAGTCTCTCTCATGCCTTGCCTACCAAAGGTAATAATTACTAGGTGTGGCCTATTTTTGAGCTCTGTGTAAAGATCACATTATGTTATTTTTCCTTTTTGGATTTCCCCCCTTATCTTCTGTGAAATTGATCTATGTAGTTATGTGAAATCGTTGTGCTTTCATTTTCCTCCTATTCTATTTTATGAGTACGTGTCAAGTGTGAGTCACTCGGTCATGTTGGATTCTTTGCAACCCCATGAACTGTAGCCCGCCAGGCTTCTCTGTCCGTGGAATCCTCCAGGCAAGAATACTGCAGTGGGTAGCCATTCCCTCCTCTAGGGGATCTTCCCGATCCAGGAACTGAACCTGGCTTTCTTGCATTGCAGGTGGATTCTTTACCATCTGAGCCACCAGGGAAGTATGAATACACCAAAAATCATTAATAGATCTTATGATTTATGGGCATTTGGGTTATTATAGCATTGTTGGCATGAACATTCTTGTTCTTTTTTATTATTTTTATTTTTAAAACATTTAAAAATTTTATCCTTGGAGTATAATGGCTTTAGTTTCTGCTTAACAACAAAGTGAATCAGTTATATGTGTACATATCTGCTCTCTCCTGAGTCTCCCTCCCATCCCACTCTTCTAGGTCACCACGGAGCAGCAAGCTGAGTTCCCTATGCTATCCAGCAGCTTCCCACTAGCTATGTATTTACACACAAATACACACGAGATGAACTACTTTCACAGTTCATCCCGCCCTCTCCTTCCCCTACACGTGTGCATCCACATGTCCGTTCAAATTCTTGTTCTTTTGTGTTCATGTGTACACCACATACTGACACCTCTGTATCTGGTGGGTTTTTATCCTTGTGTTGAGTACACATATAGGAGTGGCCTTAGAGTACTTATTCACAAAGATCTTAGAGTACAATCCCAAAGAAAGGCAATGCCAAAGAATGCTCAAACTACCGCACAATTGCACTCATCTCACACACTAGTAAAGTAATGTTTAAAATTCTCCAAGCCAGGCTTCAACAGTACGTGAACCGTGAACTTCCAGATGTTCAAGCTGGTTTTAGAAAAGGCAGAGGAAGCAGAGATCAAATTCCAACATCTGTTGGATCATCAAAAAAACAAGAGTTCCAGGAAAATATCTATTTCTGCTTTATTGACTATGCCAAAGACTTTGACTGTGTGGGTCACCACACACTATGGAAAATTCAAGAGATGGGAATACCAGACCACTTGATTCGCCTCTTGAGAAATCTGTATGCAGGTCAGGAAGCAACAGTTAGAACTGGACATGGAACAACAGACTGNGAATTATATCATTTTAGACTACAGACTTCACATGATGTAAGGCCTTTTTCTTCAAATTAAACTTTTAATGCTGTTTCTAAGTGTGGTGGTAGTGGTTCAGTTGCTAACCTGTGTCCAACTCTTGGAATCCCACATGTAAAAGTGGAGAAATATATAGAAAACATTACCAGCATCTCTACCATCCAGAGATGACCACCGTTTTCTTCTAATTGTGTGTGAGTGCACATGTTTCTTAAAATTAATTAATAAATATACTTTTGGCTGCACTGGGTCTTTGTTGCTGCATGCAGGCTTCTTATTGCGGCTGCTTCTCTTGCCNATCCCACATGTAAAAGTGGAGAAATATATAGAAAACATTACCAGCATCTCTACCATCCAGAGATGACCACCGTTTTCTTCTAATTGTGTGTGAGTGCACATGTTTCTTAAAATTAATTAATAAATATACTTTTGGCTGCACTGGGTCTTTGTTGCTGCATGCAGGCTTCTTATTGCGGCTGCTTCTCTTGCCGCAGAACATGGGCTCTAGAGCATGCAGGCTTCAACAGTTGTGGTGCATGGGCTTAGCTGTCCATGGCATGTGGAATCCTCCCGGATCAGGGATAAAACTCATGTCCCCTGAATTGGCAGGCAGACTCTTAAACCACTGGATCACCAAGGATGTCCCAATTAATGCTATATTTAATATTCAAAGACTGAATGTTTCTTCCCTAAGATCAAGAATAAGACTAGAATGTCCACTTTCACTATATCTATTCACTGTACTGGAGAATCTTATAGACACAATTGTTGTTAGTCGCTCAGTCGTGTCTGACTCTTCATGACCCCAGGTTCTACAGCCTGCCAGACTCCTCTGTACATGGGATTCTCCAGGCAAGAACACTAGAGTGGATTGCCATTCCCTTCTCCAGAGGATCTTTCTGACCCAGGGATCAAACCCAGGTCTCCTGCATCACAGGCAGATTCTTTATGAGTCATCAGAGAAGCCCAATAGATGCAATAAAATAGTCAAAATAAATACAAGCATCTAGATTGGCAGGTGGATTCTTAACCACTGCACCACAGAAGTCCTGACCCAAAATTTAAAATCTGATCATGTTTGAGGAAACAAAGCCAAGCGTGAAGGAAGAACCATAGTAAACAAGGTGGGTGTGATAGGAGATAAATTTAGAGAGACCTGTTCAGGTGGAGTGGAGTTCTTCAATGTTGGTTGCCCAATGATGAGGCTTTGTTAAAAGAGATTGTGGCATCCTACCCACCAAATTTCTGATCCAGCAGAGAGAGATTTGGGCTTGAGAATCTGAATTTGCAACCATCTTCCAGGTGTTGCTGATGCTGCTGGTACACGGTCCCACTTTGAGAACCCTTCCTAGGCATACCATACTACAATGAAGAGTCTGAGTTTTTTCTTCCAAATAGATGAGAAGACAATGTAAGTTTTTAAAGACAGAATGATGTGCTTTTGTGTTGAATTTTACATAGATAATAATGGCTAAGGTGTGAAACCTGAATCAGAGGGGACAGGATGACAAAAAGGAAGCAGTAAGTGGACTACTCCTAGTGAGAAACTGTCTTGAATCAGGGTAGAGAAAATATTAAAGTGTGAACCAACTCAGTATAAATTTAGGAAAAAGCTGACAGAACTTGTAAAGCGACTAGATATTAGTCAAAGAAGAAGAAAAAAAAGGCAAGCTGAGGTCACTGCCTTGACAACAACCTCTACGGAAGACTGGATGGGGTTGCTCATCAAAAGTTCTTATTTCAAAAATATTTAGTGTGTGATATCCGTTAATATACTAGAAATACCAGTATGCCAGTTAGATATACAAATCTAAAGCTCCAAGGAGGACAATTTAAAAATGGGATGTCATTAACCCATGAACACATTTATAATCATGGAACTTACTGAGGTCATTATTATAGATCAATGGCTTGCAAGCAGGCAGGTCTGCTCCCAGGGGACACTTGGCTATGTCTGGAGACATTTCTTATCGACTTTACTTAAGAGGGGATGAGACTACTGTCATATATTGACTGGAGGTCCGGAATGCTACTGAGGTATCATAAAATGCACAGGAGTGCCCCCAACAGCAAATAATTATCTTCCTCAGAATATCAATAGTGCTGAGCTTGAGAAACTCTTACACAGATAGAAAAATTGTCTTTCATGTATGATGGGAACACAGGAATACAAGGCCTTTCCAGATACACAAACAACTGGAAAATATACCATTCGTGCACTTTATTTAGAAGTTGTATCAGTTCAGTTCAGTTGCTCGATCAATCATGTCTGACTGTTTGTGACCCCATGGACTGCAGCACGCCAGGCCTCCCAGTCCATCACCAACTCCCAGAGGCTACTCAAACTCATGTCCATCGAGTCAGTGACGCCGTCAAACCATCTCATCGTCTGTCATCCCCTTCTCCTCCTGCCCTCAATCTTTCCCAGCAACAATGTCTTTTCAAATGAGTCAGTGCTTCATATCAGGTGGCCACAGGATTGGAGTTTCAGCTTTAGCATCTGTCCTTTCAATCAAAATTCAGGACTGATTTCTTTAGGACTGACTGGTTGAATCCCCTGGCAGTCAAAGGGATTCTCAAGAGACTTCCTGAACACCACAGTTCAAAAGCATAAAATCTTCAGCACTCAGCTTTCTTTATAGTCCAACTCTCATGTCCATACATGACTATAGGAAAAATCACAGCTTTGGCTAGACAGACTTTTGCTGGCAAAGTAATATCTCTGCTTTTTAATATACTGTCTAGGTTGGTCATAGGTTTTCTTCCAAGGAGCAAGTGTCTTTTAATTTCATGGCTGCAGTCATCATTTGCAGTGATTTTGGAGCCCCCCAAAATAGTCTCTCACTATTTCCATTGTTTCCCCATCTATTTGCCATGAAGTAATGGGACCAGAAGCAATGATCTTAGTTTTCTGAATGTTGAGTTTTAAGCCAACTTTTTCACTCTCCTCTTTCACTTTCATCAAGAGGCCCTTTAGTTCCTGTTCACCTTCTGCCATAAGAGTGGTGTCATCTGCATATCTGAGGTTATTGATATTTCTCCAGGCAATCTTGATGCCAGCTTGTCCTTCATCCAGCTCAGCATTTCACATAATGTTCTCTGCATATAAATTAAATAAGTAGGGTGACAATATACAGCCTTGATGTACTCCTTTCCTGATTGGTAATCAGTCTATTGTTACACATCTAGTTCTAACTTGCTTCTTGACCTGCACAGATTTCTCAGGAGGCAGGTCAGGTGGTCTAGTATTCCCATCTCTTTAAAAATTTTCCACAGATTGTTGTGACCACACAGTCAAAGCCTTTGGCATAGTCAATAAAGCAGAAGTAGATGTTTTTCTCGAACTCTCTTGCTTTTTCGATGATCCAACAGATGTTGGCAATTTAATCTCCAGTTCCTTTGCTTTTTCTAAATCTAGGTTTAACATCTGGAAGTTCACAGTTCACATACTGTTGAAGCCTGGCTTGAAGAATTTTTCTAATATATTTTAAAAAATTTAATTATTTTACTTTACAATATTGTATTGGTTTTGCGATGCACTGACTTGAATCTGCCATGAGTGTACATGTGTTCCCCATCCTGAACCCCCCTCCCACCTCCCTCCCCATCTCATCCCTCTGGGTCATCCCAGTGCACCAACCCTGAGTGCCCTGTATCATGCATCAAACCTGGACTGGAAATTTGTTTTACATGTGATATTTCACGTTTCAATGCCCTTCTCCCATATCATCCCACCCTCGCCCTCTCCCACAGAGTCCAAAAGACTGTTCTATATACATCTGTGTCTCTTTTGCTGTCTCTTTTGCTTTGTTATTGTTACCATCTTTCTAAATTCCGTATATATGTGTTAATATACTGTATTGGTGTTTTTCTTTCTGGCTTACTTCACTCTGTATAATCGGCTCCAGTTCCATCCACCTCATTAGAACTGATTCAAATGTACTCTTTTTAATGGCTCAGTAATATTCCATTGTAAAAATGTACCACAGCTTTCTTATCCATTCATCTGCTGATGGACATCTAGGTTGCTTCCATGTCCTGGCTATTATAAACAGTGCTGCAACGAACATTGGGGTACACGTGCTTCTTTCAACTCTGCTTTCCTCGGTGTGTATGCCCAGCAATGGGATTGCTGTGTCGTATGGCAGTTCTATATTCAGTTTTTTAAGGAATCTCCACACTGGTCTCCATAATGTCTGTACTAGTTTGCATTCCCACCAACACTGTAAGAGAGTTCCCTTTTCTCCACAACCTCTCCAGCATTTATTGCTTGTAGACTTTTGGATAGCAGCCATTCTGACTGGCGTGAAATGGTACCACATTGTGGTTTTGATTTGTATTTCTCTGATAATGAGTGATGTTGAGCATTTTTTCATGTGTTTGCTTGGCTTGGAGAATTTTGAGCATTACTTTGCTAGCATGTGAGATGAGTGCAATTGTGTGGTAGTCTGAACATTCTTTGGCATTACCTTTCTTTGGAATATGTATATGCAATTTATATATATATATATATATATGGAGAGCTGAAGAATAAATTAACTATACCTCAAGTTACATTATAGCATTAGACTTAAATGGCTGCTGCTATTAGACAGTGAAAAACACAGTAAGGGAATAAGGTAAAATGAATGTAACCATAATTTAAATGAAAAATTTGGACTCACAAATCCATCATACTATATGAAATCTCTAGGGCTCTTCTCTTAGATTATGCCACCTGTACACTTTTGTTGTATGAATAAATGCACAAATATACAAGCACACGAGTAAATGAACATTATGGTTTAGATCTCTTAGGTAATTAAGAAATAGATGCAACAGGAAAACAGAAGAGGAAATATAGAATGTAAGTGCAGACTCGAAGAGGAAATATAGAATGTAAGTGCAGACTCAATTTCTGGACTGTGGGTAGAGATTCACAAAATCTCTAGAAATGAAAAGAAATTTCAAAGGTGTAGACAGAAAAGGAGGAGGCTTTGAAATCAATAGCAATCCTAACTTTAAGGGGAAAAAATCCAGTATACACACTAATCCTAGTGCCCTTCAGCATGGAGCAATCCACCATCACATGAAATCCCTAAGAGATTTCTCGAGGCTTTATCCTCTGGAAAATACCTACAAAACAGCTCTCAGGTCTGAGTGAAATAGAGCCACATTGCAGAACATAGCTTTCTTGACGACTCATTGGAACACATCTACTTCAGAAACAAGACTGCAGAAAATCTTTCACAAAGAGAGGTGTAGAGAGCACAACATGTTAACGTTAGTGCTTTTACAGTCAGAAGATGCGGAGTATAGGTGAAAGAGACAGGAATTAGAGGGGGCCGGGAAGATCCCCTGGAGAGGGAAATGACAATCTACTCTGGTACCTCCGCCTGGAAAATCGCATGGACAGAGAGGTCTGGCAGGCTACAATCCACAAGGTCGCAGAGTCAGACACGACTAAAGTGACTCAGCGCTCATATTCTAGGTATGAGAAGGTAGCCATGGCGCGGGGGGCAGGGGAATAATTCTGTGTTAAAAAGTGTGTGACAAAAATCTTCACACAGAGAAAAATAGGTATGAGAGAGAAATGCACTTGAGATAGAGATATTCTGTAATCACTCTAATCACAATATAAGGAACAGATGACTTCAAAGATAAAGAGGATGCTTTTAGTCCATGGACAGAAACGTTTAAATCAGGGTTACCTCTCACCAAGAAGGATGAGTCAGTCCGTACCACTCCCTTGCTGGCCAGTGAAGTACGTGGTACAGGAATGACTCAGTCAGTGACTATGATGTTATAGGTTCCCCTTACACACCCAAACCTATCACAATACAGTCTAATTATAGCAACTATGTTTAGTAAACCCGAGATGTAAGCTGGGCTCAGAGGAAATTACAAATAAATTACTAACGTAGTTCACACACTGCATGCTGCTCCACTTCAAGTCTAAATCAAGAGAAGTTAAAACCGTGCTGCCTGGGACACGTGGCGCTGACCACAACTCACCCTTCCCAGTTCTTTATCTTCAAGAGCCAGGACGCCAGTGCTCTCTGTGAAGAGTTTTACTTTGACCACAGGCCGTGGATGAGTAGTGGTGAAGTCTCCTTGTGTTCCCCATCTGCAATGAAGTAACAAAGAGTCTCTTTAAAATGCAGCATTAAATTCAGTCTTCCATATAGATGTGTCTCCTAGGAAGGCACATCGAGCAGTACAGAATCTTTCGTGGCTCAGTGAGATTTTTACCTTCCCTTTTGATTCTGACAGATGGCAGTCAAGAAGGAAAATAACAATAAGCCTTACAGCTTGTAATAATTATTCAGCTGGTCAAAAGATTAGCACATTAGTCTATCAAACATAACAATCTAGGTGAAGGTAAGCATTAAAGAATATATATGTAACTGAGTCACTGTGGTACACCTAAAGCTAACAGAACATTACAAGTCAACCATACTTCCATAAAAAAGCAAAGCATTGTAGATATAGCTATTGGTACCTATTTTATTAACTGAAATATAAATTACGATACCATTTTTATGGATGGCTGGGGAACATTTCTAGGGGTCTGAGTATAAGAGGCAGTGTCTCAGAAATCATTTTTTCATGCTGAAAATTTCACCCCAGCTCTTCTTGTAAAGTGTTTACTAGACATTTTATTTATATTTTTAAAAGTGGAGGCAGTTATCTTGTCATTTACCTCATATGATTTTTTTTAAGCTCACATCAAAAGGAAAAAAATAAGCATTATAAACTATAGGGGTGTTTTGACATTGATTTCCTAGTACACTCTCCAAAGAATAGAGTAAATCTGTCTACATCTGACTTTTCAAATCATAACAAAATAACATGTTTCCTTGGTTTATCTTTTAATTAACAGCATCTCATCATTACCACATACCAACTCATTCTAGTTATTTACAAACTTAACTGGCATACACTTGATATTTAAAAAATCTTATAAGTGTTTCTTGCATTTCTGAGAGATGAGACATGAGATTTAGCACAGCATGAAGAAAATGCCATTGGGTAAAATAAGATGTAAAAGACGAAAGAAAGAGAAATTCNCAAAATAACATGTTTCCTTGGTTTATCTTTTAATTAACAGCATCTCATCATTACCACATACCAACTCATTCTAGTTATTTACAAACTTAACTGGCATACACTTGATATTTAAAAAATCTTATAAGTGTTTCTTGCATTTCTGAGAGATGAGACATGAGATTTAGCACAGCATGAAGAAAATGCCATTGGGTAAAGTAAGATGTAAAAGACAAAAGAAAGAGAAATTCAATGAAATAGGGATTCCTATTAAAAATAAATCACTAAGTAAAAACACCAATCTCTTATTAAAAAAAAAAGCAAGTAGTGGCACTGTTTAAAGTTTACTTTGTAAAACTTATTCAGAAAGCTGAAATAGAGAAATTAAAAAAAAAAAATAGACTGAGAAACGTATACCAAAATTGAATACTCATGATGTCTTCTCCTATCAATGCAATGTTAATTTTTAACACAGTGATATATGTTCAGTAAAAGCAGAGGCTGTTTCAATGACTAAAGAAACTAGCATCAAAGTGCTAGTTTGTTCTTTTGAAATTAATGTAATACTTCAGAGGAAAGAGGGGATCCATTTAGGAAGGAAAACAACTTAATTTCTATCTTAGATTTCTAGAAAGGGATTAGCAAAGGATCTTTTTGCCATTTCATAGAATTGAGAAGGTCTGAGATAAAGTAGAGCTAAAGCAGGAATAAAAATGAAAATAGATTCAGAATCAAAATAAGGAAGGACAGAATGATTTTCAGCTTAGAGTGCAGGGTCTTAAGCCTTAATACAGTCAGGCAATCTGAATGGTAACTCCAGAGTCAATGCCCATGACATACCCCTTTCTTTAACGAGTATCATGTGGTCAGATTTGGAAACTAAATTTCTAACGAAGTCCACCTTTTTAAGTTCCATGTTTATGCATCATATTAGAGAATAAAATCTGTATGACAGTAATCTTTTAAAATAATTAAAACCTGCTTCATATTATAAAATATTTATATGTGTGTCTAACTTTTCCATGAGTACTTGAAAACTGTTCTGCATTATGGGTAGAGTGTGATATATATGGATACAAGGTCAAGGTTGCTACTGTGCTATTTAAATCTATTTTATCCTTGATGAGCTTTGGTATCCCTTATACAGCAGCATACAGGTATTCGGATCTCCTACCAAGACTGAAATTTTGACACTTCTTTTTCTATTTTTGTCAACTTCTGGTGTCCTATTTCGTGATGTAAAGTGTTCAGTGAGGCATCACCAACTCAATGGACATAAGTTTGAGCGAGCTTTGGGAGTTGGTGATGGACAGGGAAGCCTGGCTTGCTGTAGTCCATGGGGTTGCAGAGTCAGACATGACTGAGAGACTGACCTGAACTAAAAGTGTTCAATAGTAATCATATTCTTTAAGTATGAATAGTTTATTATTTTTTGCAATCCCATGGTCATGTTACTTCTCAATTACTAGACTTGTGTAAAAATAGAGAACACTATGCTAGGAATGGTGATAAGGTAAAAACCAACTCAGGGAAGTCAAATAAGGAATCTAATCAATATATTGCAAGTAGAGACAGTAATTAGACAACAAAGAGCTAAAATTTAATGGCAAATCACTGATAATATATAACTTGGAAGGGAATCCAGGATATCCAATCTCAAAATCAGTAACGCCAATAAAGACAGGAAATAGATGAATATCATAGGCCTGGAGGCAATCCATGAGGGTACATCTCCATACAAACAACATATAGGAACTTTGAGTCCAGAGTATGGAATACTAATGGTCAACTCCTGTGAAACGAGGAAAGCTTAAATAACACACTTTCAGGAAGGGAGAAGCCAAGGCACAGAGGTATCAGCAGATCCTAACTGTACCAGCCAGATGTCTAAACTTTTAGAGGCATTCAACAACAACAAAAATGCAATTTTAAAGGGGTGCATAAATAAAAATACTGCAATGATAGTTCTCATAAATTCCAACATTCCAGGATATAAGCAAACTGGTACCACCTTGATAATTTCTCAATTGAAAAATAAAAGTTAAAAAGTTATGGACATTTAAAAATGCTTATGAATTCTATAACGAGTTAATTAAAAAATACAAAGTCTCCCTCCCTTTCCACCAAAAAAGGCAGCACAGAAGAAAGGAAAAAGATAATAGGCTTATTTTCAATATTCACCATGATACTTCCTTGCTTTCTACTTAATTGGCATGTTTAAACACTTTCAGGAATTAATACCAGTTATTATCGTCTTGCTATTTTCTCTGTATTACATGATGAAAGAATACACTACCCTTGCTGTCAATTTGCTTTGACTCAAAATGCATTGCCTTTTCCTTCTTCTGTGAATGTATTATTTATGAGGACTCAGACTTCCAATGTAAATCTTCAAATGAATAAAATATCTACAAAGTACCTTTATGAGGACTGCAGGGTTTTGTGGCCATGAAAACTGGGTAAGTCATATACAAACTGAAATAACTGACATTATTATGTATTTGCTAACAAATAAATATGCTGGAAATTTGTATCGGGAGCCAAAAAAAATATGTTCAGTCTATTCACCCAGTAAGGCTATTTCTAGGAATTTATCCTATCAATATAACCATATGTAATTAAAAAAAAAAAGTATATGCAGGAATGTATTCTCCCATGGCATTATACATAAATAACAAAAGCAAGCAACCTAAATATCTAATATTAGGGGAAAGATTATGTAAATTATGTGACATCAATGAAAATTTTTGCTGCTACCAATGACAGTTATCAAGGTGATGTAAAACTAGGCACGATGTATTAAAAAAGAGGGAACACAAAACTGAATCAGGTGTTGATATGGCAAAAACTATCACAATACTGCAAAGTAATTACCTTCCAGTTAAAATAAATCAATTTTAGAAACAGAATCAGGGCCTTTCCTTCATTCAAAAAACTAAGTATTTCTTGTGTGCCAGACATATTCTAGTGTTAGTAACCAAAGTCTAACCTCTTAAAAATACATTCTAATAGAAGATGACGGACATAAATAATTTTATTATTATATTCTGTAGTATATGTCTCCTTCCATTCTTGCTCTACATTTTCAACAGTGAGATACCTCCCATGGTCTCTTAAAGTAGCTAGAGAACTAGATTTATATTGTGATCTGAAAGAACTCTCAAAAGTTAATAGTGTATTTGTTTTAAAGTACGTTAAAAACCATGAGCAGTAAAACAGTTATGTCAAAAAGTACTCAAATCCCTTAACTCAAAATCTGTATTCATTGTGAATACATAATGCACTGTGTTACAGAAGCTAAGAACTTGAAAGCAGTCTCAATCTATATTCTTTATCCATAACCAGCAGTAATGAATTAAAAATATATGTAATCTCAAAATTATTTCCTCCATCAACTACCTTTTCATCTTTTCCTCTATCCGACTATGTGACTGGAATTGGGAAAGGTAGCGGGCATTCAAAAAAAAAAAATCAAGATTACAGATCTTGTATTACATGAACTCAGACTAGTAGGGGAGACCAACATATAAATTCAAATGTAAACAATAAACCAAATCATATAGAACTGAACAGGGCTCTGTAAAGTACACTTTAAATTACTTCTGGGGTCAAGCACTGTCTTTTTACTGGTCACCTGCATCTCTGGCTTGCCTTTTTATTATCATCGTCTGTTTCTCTCTTAGACTTTCTATCAATTGGCAATTTTTTAAAACTGTTTGTATGACAGACATACATATGGCAAATATTTTCATACTTGGTTATTTTCAACTTAACTCATGCATGGCTTTTTAAAGTGAACAGTTTAAAAATATTTATAGTTTTTGACATTTACACCATACTTGAAAATTTTCTTCTTAGAGATTATATAAAATTTAACCTGTTTCTTTCACACATTTCCACTGTTTAAATCTTCAAGTTGTCTGAAATTCAGTAGTAATATTAAAATGGCAGTTTCACTTTTCTTTTTATCCCGATATCATTTGGTTTAGAAATCAAATATATTTATTATTATATAAGGTTGAGATCAAATTGCCAACATCCGTTGGATCATGGAAAAANATGCTTAAGTAAAATCTGCTAATGAAGAAGAGATCATCCTGGGGGCAAAACCTACGCCGAGTTCAACTGATCTTTGAATATTATCCCCGTATCTTTTGGCAGAGAAAGGCAGGGGAAAGCACCCTGTTCTCACACAGAGGCAGGCCAGTACTGCATTTCTGACCCTGACTCACCGAGGGTCCCCCCATCACCAAGGCCATTTGAATCCTCTAATTTGCAGAAACAGTCATCTGTCTTCCCTTCTTACCAGCATTTTTACCACCTGTTTTAGATTTCCCTGTATCTGAAACAATCCAGGTAAAACAAATTGCACTTTTAGGATTACCCTTTCTTTTATGGCTCCACATGAGAATTGTAGTGGGAGTCCCCAGCTGAATTTCTATTCCACAGCTCTAGTATACATCACAGCTGAGTGCCTGGCACATAATGTATTAACATGGTGCCAACATGGAAGACATGGTTGCAAAATTAGCATCAACAGTAGTGAGACGCTCAGCTGCACAGAGCTGGTGATCCTCTGACAGCTGTGCTTCACCAGAGCAGATATAAATCTTTGATGGCTTCAACTGAGAAACAAATCCAATGCTGATAGCAAATATGTGACAACTGAAGAGTGCTGTCCATTCGTGACTGACACTGGGGCATTATTCATGTTGAAAACTACCTCCTTTTGATGGAAACTAACTCTTATATCTTACCAAAAAAAAAAAAAATGGTCATAGGATTCGTATCAAAGAAATTTTACATGACAAAGAAAACACCCAAGCCAAAAATCAGATGGAACTCAGCAGACCAAAGCATATTTGGCTTCAAAATATGTTTGTTCACGTTGTCAAGAGCATTGAATCTTTTTTCAACTATGAGCTCCCTCCTTGAGATTCTTGACTTTAAAACAGGGTGCTAAGAGAAAAGGTTTAAAGAAAGTAGAAAAAGAACACAAAGTTAAAGAAACTGAAAATGAACAGAACAAAGGCTAAAACCGAGAATAGTGAGTATATGGGGTAAGATAAAAGCAGAACATGGTTAAGTGTTCCTATGCACAGTAGGCCAATTATTCACAATATAATCCTTCTACAGGCACCACCGTTCCCATTTTGAGGCTTTCCTGGTGGCTCAGTGGTAAAGAATCCCCTCAGCTAATGCAAGAGACATGGGTTCAATCCCTGGATTGGGAAGATTCCCTGGAGAAGGGAACCGCTACCCACTCCAGTATTTTTGCCTGGAGATTTCTGTGGACAGAGGAGCCTGGCAGTCCATGAAGTCACAGAGAGTAGGATGTGACTGAGCAAGCATAGATGTCCCCATTCTACCAATGAAGAAACACCTCACAGATGAAAATAACTAGCCATGATGAGATGGTTAATCTGTGGCAATGCTGAGATCTACACTCTGATCTGTCTCATTCTTTGGTTTACAGCCATGTTGTCCTCATATAGAGCACTTTGAAATTAACGTTTTAAAATCCTAAAGTTTGAATTTTTAAATACCCTACTTTCTTGCCAACTTATCTAATTTCTATATATTTCTATTTTTAAATATTATAAATTCTGCTCATTTAAAAAAAAAAATCAGCTTATTTTACCACTTCACACCAAATGCCAAAACACTCCAAAACACTGCCAAAACACTCCAAATGTAAAATGTCTTTCCTACTTATGGATATTATCATTCTCCTAATTTTTTAATTGTTCTGAGGATCCTGGCAAATCCTTTACATGTACTACTCCAACTTATTGTTCACAGCAATGTCTATGCCGTGATTACTGTGCTCATGACTTTGCCCTGGTGGCTCAGACGGTAAAGAATCTGCCTGCAATGCGGGAGACCTGGGTTCTATCCGCGGGTTGGGAAGATCCCCTGGAGGAGCTAATGGCAACCCACTCCAGTATTCTTGCCTGGAGTATCCCCATGGACAGAGGAATCTGGCAGGCTACAGTCCATGGAGTCGCAAAGATTTCAACACCACTGAACGACTAAGCACACAGTCTTAAGACGTGTAGCCTTAAGATGCTCATCTGGTCTCCATGAAGATGTGTGTATCAGTGGAATTGAGCCCCAGGGATATCTCCTTGGCTGCTGATCAGTACTACAGATTTAAGTATAGGAATAGTTAAGAATAAAGGCATCTCATCTGATTGTCTGGGCTCAGCAGCCTAAGTCTGTAGCACGGCAACAGTGAAGTCTTTTAACCTCAGGACTCAGTCTGGCTCCAAAACACTCCATGTTCTAGAAAAGCAGCCTTCAAAGTTTGTCTCATGTACTTCCTAAAATAATTGTGGAAAATTATGTACCCTCTTCACACATTTTTAAATTGACATACAGAAATTTTAAATATAAATTTAAAGAGTTGCAAAGGGTATGATTTCTGGTGTGTTGGAAACACTGACATTTAACATGAAGCAGTGATATTATTTTTAAGTGGATTCAGGAGAATTTATCACAAAAAATGATTTCATCATCATCCATTAAAAAAAATCTCTATAATTCTTCTTTAACAAAAAATGATATTATTTTTTACTTTGAATTGTTGATTCTATTTATCCCTCATAAATTTAGAATTTTACCCTATTATATTTTAATGCTTGACAACAAACTACCACACAAGTACACTCGTCTCATATGCTGGCAAAGTAATGCTTAAAATTCTCCAAGCCAGGCTTCAACAGTATGTGAACCATGAACTTACAAATGTTCAAGCTGGATTTAGAAAAGGCAGAGGAACCAGAGATCAAATTGCCAACATCTGTTGGATCATCGAAAAAGCAAGTGTTTCAGAAAAACATCTACTTCTGCTTCACTGATTATGTCAAAGTTTTTGACTATGTGGATCGCAACAAACTGTGGAAAATTCTGAAACAGATGGGAGTACTAGACCAACTGACCTGCCTCTTGAGAAATGTGTATGCAGGTCAGGAAGCAACAGTTAGAACTGGACATGGAACAACAGACTGGTTCCAAATCAGGAAAGGAGTACGTCAAGGCTGTATACTGTCACCCTACTTATTTAACTTATATATGAAGAGTATATCATGCAAAATGCCAGGCTGGATTAAGCACAAGCTGGAATCAAGACCTCCAGGAGAAATATCAATAACGTCAGATATGCAGATGATACCACCCTTATGGCAGAAAGTGAAGAAGAACTAAAGAGCCTTTTGATGAAAGTGAAAGAAGAGAGTGGAAACATTGGCTTAAAACTCAGTGTTCTGAAAACTAAGATCATGGCATCTGGTCCCATCACTTCATGGCAAATAGATGGGGAAACAATGGAAACAGTGAGATACTATTTTTTTTGGGTTCCAAAATCACTGCAGATGGTGACTGCAGCCAAGAAAT
>SJYA01000584.1:633196-689436 GCA_006410615.1 Neotragus moschatus | reverse complement strand
GAGTGGAAACATTGGCTTAAAACTCAGTGTTCTGAAAACTAAGATCATGGCATCTGGTCCCATCACTTCATGGCAAATAGATGGGGAAACAATGGAAACAGTGAGATACTATTTTTTTTGGGTTCCAAAATCACTGCAGATGGTGACTGCAGCCAAGAAATTAAAAGACGCTTGACCCTTAGAAGAAAAGCTATGACCGACCTAGACAGAGAGATCACTTTGCTGACAAAGGCCCATTTAGTCAAAGCTATGNTCATGGCAAATAGATGGGGAAACAATGGAAACAGTGAGATACTATTTTTTTTGGGTTCCAAAATCACTGCAGATGGTGACTGCAGCCAAGAAATTAAAAGACGCTTGACCCTTAGAAGAAAAGCTATGACCAACCTAGACAGAGAGATCACTTTGCTGACAAAGGCCCATTTAGTCAAAGCTATGTTGTCATGTATGGATGTGAGAGTCGGACCATGAAAAAAGCTAAGCACCAAAGAATTGATGCTTTTGAACGGTGGTATTGGAAAAGACTCCTGAGAGTCTCTTGGACTGCAAGGAGATCCAACCTGTCTATCCTCAAGGAAATCAGTCCTGAATATTCACTGGAAGGACTGATGCTGAAGCTGAAACTCCAATCCTTTGGGTACCTGAGGCTAAGAACTGACTCACTGGAAAAGACCCTGATGCTGGGAAAGATCAAAGGCAGGAAGAGAAGGGGATGACAGAGGATGAGATGGTTGGATGGCATCACCGACTCGATGGACATGAGTTTGAGTAAGCTCCAGGGAGGCCTAGCGTGCTGCAGTCCATGTGGTCACAAAGAGTCAGACACAACTGAACTGAACATTTTATTTATGCTCTTATAATTATTTGATGCAAACAGCTGACTCACTGGAAAAGTCCCTGATGCTGGAAAACTTGGAAAGCAGGAGAAGAGGGCAACAGAGGATAAGATGGTGGATGGCCTCACTGATTCAATGGACATGAACTTGGGCAAACTCTGGGAAATGATGAGTGACAGAGAAGGCTGGTGTGTTGCAGTCCGTGGGGTCACAAAGAGTCAAACATGACTTGGTGATTGAAGAACAACATAATTAGCTGTTGTCCAGTCACCCAGTCACATCCAACTTTTAAAAATTATCTGTACCTACATACATAAAAATATGTATAAAAACTTTAATTTTCTCTGATCATAAAACCATACACATTGTGGGGGGAGAAAGAAAGAGGGAACGAATGAATGTATTTCCTTCTGGAATATAACTCAACATGATAAAAGCCCACGGATTCATAGTTAGCAGCAAAAAACTGAAAGCTTTTCCTCTAAGATTGAGAAGAAGATAAGGGCATCTACCACTTTTGATCAACATAATACTAGAAGTCCTATCTATAATAAAAATGAAAAAGGCAAGAGAAGTGAAAAGCATGAAAACCAGAAAGGAGAAAGTAACACTGTTGGCATATGACATAATCTCTTCAATAAATGTGCTGAGAAACCTAGATATCCATGTGCAGATGGTACATCTTACACCACACACAAAACTCAACTAAAAATGGATGAAAGACTTACAAACAAGACATAAAATCATAAAACTCCTAAAAGAAAACATAAGGGAAAGTCTCCTTGACATTACTCTACGCAATGACTTCTTAGATATGACACTAAAAGCAGAAGCTGCAGAAAAAGCAAAAATAGCCAAGGAGGACCGCATCAAACTAAAGGTATCTGCACAGCACAGGAAACAATCAACAGACTGAAAAGGCAGTCTATACAATGGGAGGAAATATTTGCAAACTGTATCTCTGACAATGAGGCCATATCCAAAATATAAAGAACTTGTATAACTCAATGGCAGAAGGAAAAAACCTGATCAGAAAGTAGGCAAAGAAGAGAAATAGATATTTCTCCAAAGAAGATATACAAATGGCTAACAGACACATGAAAAAATGCTCAACATCAGTAATCAGGAAAATGCAAATCAACACCACAATGAGATGTCACATCACACGTGTAAGGATGACTATTATCTAAATAACAAAAGAAATCAAGTGACTGTAAGGATGTGAAAAAGCTGGAACCCTCCTAACACTGTTCATATGTAAAAAATGATATAGTTGCTATGGAGAACATTACTGAGGTTTGTAAAAAATTAACAGTAGATCTGCCAAATGATCCAGCAATCCCAGTTCTGAGTATATACCCAGGGATATAAAATCTCCATTTTGAAGAGATATTTGTACTCCTATGTTCATTGCATTCGAAGAACTGATGCTGAAGCTCCAATACTTTTGGACACCTGATGCAAAGAGCTGACTCACTGAAAAAGACCCTGATGCTGGGAAAGATTGAGGACAGGAGGAGAAGGACATGACTCAAAGGACATGAGCCTGGGCAAACTCTGGGAGACAGTGAAGGACAGGGAAGCCTGGCATGCTACAGTCCATGGGGTTGCAAAGAGTCAGACACGACTTAGCGACTGAACTAACACATGTTTATTGCAATATTATTCACAGTAGCCAACACAGGGAAACAAGTATCCATCTATAGAAAGAATATGTGTTATTCATACAACAGAATATTACACAGCCTTACGAAAGAAGGAAGTCTTGTCATTTGCAATAGCATGGAAATATTGAATGCTTGGAAGACATTACGTTAAGTGAAATAAGCCAGACACAAAAAGACAAATAGTGTATGATCTCACTTATATGTGGAATCTTAAACAAAAAATCTAACTCATAATGACAGAGTAAAATGTTGGTTACCAACAGCCTGGGAGGTGGAGGAAAAGGAAAGATACTGATCAAAGGGTATGAATTTTGAGTTATGAAAGGTTCAAGTACAGCATGGTGGCTATTAATAATGTGTATACTTGAAATTTCTTAAGACTAGATCAAGGGTTCTCACCACACTCACACACAAAGGTGACCACGGGAGGTGATGAATATGTGAAATGATTACCATAGCCAGGTCAATTTAAAATGTCTGCACATAATGGGCATCACACTGGACACCTTACATACATACAAAATCTGTCAAAAATATCAAAGTTAAATTCCTTCTAAATTTAGTTTATTAACAATTACTATTCAAGTGATCCAAAAGAAGTATGACCAATGAATATTAATAAATATGAAAAGTAAAAATATTCATTAGAAATGCATGTCTTAATGAAATGGACAGAGCTATTTTTCCTATTATTTCATGTATATACAAATGAATGTAGCTTAATTCTACACTGAGACAGTTCAACATCAATTTTAACCCAAGTTTTCCTTCTTTTCTACAAATTCTAAGAAAAGAAGTAGATGGGGCATTATTACAGCACTATCAATTTGTTCCCTTCATATTTGAATGTACAAAAATACAGTGATTGATAAGCAAAGACTATTTTTCAATCATCCAGCAGTTTAAAACTTGAATAAATCCATCAACTTTGTTGAAAGCAGAGAAATAGAAGACATCTAATTTGCAGGAGGATTTATTATATCATTGGTCAACTGTTTTCTCAAAACTACCAGGAACATTAATTTTTTTTTTTTTTCTTTTTGAATGGTGATGTGGAGGTTTTCCACTCTAGGAAAAACATGGTAAGATTCAAGCTGGATGAGAGGTGAACTTTTCTTTTGTAAAGTTAAAGAAAGAAGTCTGAAAAGTGGGTTGAGAGAGAACTTGCACTTAGCAGGCTCCTTCCTGAAAAGAAGGGCTCCAGGGAACAGTATTTATGAACTAGAAGAATCATATACCAATTCTATGAAAGCTGAACTTGCGCCTGTGTATCCCTTGGCAAGTCCTCTTGTTTACCCAAGTGGTCCCTCATCTCAGGGTAGCCAGGGTAACAAAGATCTGAAAGTGCTTTTGAATTCCAGCCTCAATATGGCACACAGAAGCAGAAGAACTGGTCTTTTAAAGGGAATGTGTTTCCCAAGGAACTTCTAGGTAAATGGGAGCTTGGGGTGTGAGAATGAGGACTGGATATCCTGTTAATCTGGGTAGGTGCTGGCTCAAAAGTCTTACTCTGATACTTACTGAGAGACTGTATTTTTTAAAAATAATCTAAATAGTAGAGAAAACATTTTAATTAGATTACAGACCACAAATGGGCCATATTATCTGTGGCTGGTACTAAACAAGAACCAGGATGTATCATATACAGCCTTTGTATTCAAGAAATTTCCATTTTATTAAGGGTAAAGCGGAAGTCGCTCAGTCATCTCCAACTCTTTGCGACCCCATGGACGGCAGCCCCACCCCAGGCTCCTCTGTCCATGGGATTCTCCATACAAGAATACTGGAGTGGGTAGCCATTCCCTTCTCCAGGGGATCTTCCTGACCCAGGCATCAAACCCAGGTCTCCAATTTACTGTGTTGGCCTAAAAGTTCATTTGGGTTTCTTCATTAACATCTTATGGAGAAACCTGAATGAAATTTTGTTGTGGACCAGTCACTAAGTTGTATCTGATTCTTGATCCCATTGGACGGCAGCATGCCAGGCTGCTCTGTCCTCTACTAACTCCCGAGTTTGCTCAGATTCATGTCCATTGAGTTGGTGATGCTCTCTAGCCATCTCATCCCCTGCCGCTCTCTTCTCCCTAAAGGCCAACCCAATATGTGAGCCATCTGCTGAGAGAACTAGATTCAAGCAGGAAGAGGACTTGTGGGTAACATTGTTAAAGCAGTGGCTCAGGGGAAGAGGAAAGAAGGAGGCTACAGGATGCATTATTCTGGAAAGGAAGAGTGTGAGGTCAGGAGCTCTGGGCAGCAGGGGGTGTATCTCCAAGGAACTGCACCAGAGAAAAGTTAAATGTGGACATTTTCCATGATAGAAGGCATCTGCTAACCAAGAGAGGACCACAGAGAGCACTTATATATTAATACAATGGCATTTTGCCCCTTCACCTCTTCCCTCCTCTAGCCTACCCAAAATTGGTAGAAAAGAACGTACGAGCAGGCAAAAACAAAATGCAGGTGAGGAACAGACAATAGTACCCTTTCCCCAGGACAGGTTTCTGGGCATGTTGGGAGGAAAGAAAGGAAAAGAATGTGAAAGTGAAAGCGTTAGTCATTCAGTCAAGTCTGACTCTGCAACCCCATGTGCTGTAGCCCACCAGATTCCTCTGTGAATGGAATTCTCCAGGCAAGAATACTGGAGTGGGTAGCCATTTACTTCTCCAGGGGATATTTCTGACCCAGGGATTGAACCCGGGTCCCTGAATTGCAGGCAGATGCTTTACCATCTGAGCCACCAGGGAAGCCACCAACGGAAACCTTATCCTTTTGAAATGGGTACGTTTTGATTTAAAGTGATAGGAAAATTTGAATACCTAAACATGTTTTTTGACACCTGAAAAGTGGTTCAGAGTGTAAAGCATCTGCAAAGCAGGAGACCCAGGTTTCATCCCTGGGTTGGCAAGATCCCCTGGAGAAGGAAATGGCCACCCATTCCAGTATTCTTGCCTGGAGAATCCCATGGACAGAGGAGCCTGGCGGGCTACAGCCCATGGGGTCACAAAAAAAGCTGGACACAATCAAGGAACTAACACTTTCACTTTCAAACATGTTATTGGACACCTGAAAATGGGCAGCAAAGCTCTGGTTTCTACTAAGATCTCTCCCACTAGAACAGGAGGGTATTTCTGGAGCACATCTGAGAGCAGTACCATGAAAGAAGTTGTTTGCTACTTACACTCTGTGAAATGTTTTCTTCTCAATAAATTGGCTACATAGATCAAATAATGATGAAAACAGCTCCAAAACATTGCTCTGGAAGAAAGTCAAGGATTATAAGGGGACGTCAGGGGCTTTCCTGATAGCTCAGTTGGTAAAGAATCTGCCTGCAAGGCAAGGAGACCCCAGTTCGATTCCTGGGTCAGGAAGATCCGCTGGAGAAGGGATAGGCTACCCACTCCAATAGTCTTGGGCTTTCCTTGTGGTTCAGCTGGTAAAAAAATCCACCTGCAATGCAGGAGACCTGGGTTCGATCCCTGGATTGGGAAGATCCCCTGGAGAAGGAAAAGACTATCCACTCCAGTATTCTGGCCTAGAGAATTCCACGGACTGTGTAGTCCATGGGGTCGCAGAGAGTTGGACACAACAGAGCAACTTTCACTTTCTTTTCATTTTACTTACAATCTGTAAATCCCTCCTCAAGATGTTGAGACTCACATCTGTGATACACACTTTCTCCCGAGTTCTCTCAATGCTGTTTCCCATTAGTGCTTTTCACCAAGCATCTGGAATCTTAATCCATCACGCTTTCCTTCTAATTCAGATGCCACCAATGATCAGGATCCACACATTAGCTTCTTTCACTTCCAAATAATCTCTCAATGAATGTAATTTCTGTATTTGGCCAATGTCTGTCTCTTTAGGCTTCATTTTCTTCTGCACCAGTAGCATGAGTTTTACAAAAATGTCATTTCTGGCCAATTTATTTAAGAGGAGAGAATATCGTATTTTTAAAGATGAAAATGAGAAAAATGAAATGTGTGTGGTTTGTGTTTTCCTTTTGATGCATTAAGAATATGCATACTTTTGACAGATGATTTTAAAATGTAGTATATTCTATTTTCATCAGCAAGAGTAGCTGGATAATGAATAATACTTCAAAACTAATTTTGGCTTAGTAGATACTAAAATGAAAACAGCTATGTTTTTTTGAAAAAATATGGTTACCTTTCTCTTGGTTTATTTTTATTTAATCTCTTTTAAATATGTCCCAGTAGCTTGTTATTCTGTTAAGCTTCCCGTAAGTGGCAATAATCTTTCAATAGTTTGACAGATTATTATAATTCTGGTTCAGAATTTAAAGTTTCCAGAAGCAAGTACTGAAGTCTGTATTTCCCATCATTTCCATGAGGTAGAAGAATGTTCTATTCCAATAAGCATAAATATATTTGTCTAATGACACATCTCAATAGCTTTTCTTACTGTTCCTTGCCTTTCTATTTTATTATTTGCTTTGATGGGGGTCAGGGACAGAGACCTATTAACCTTCGAATGTCTTTAATAAGACAGCACCACTGGACGAGAGAGAGAGGGTATCTCAACAAACAGCGCTGCTTCCCAGGATCTTTTCTGTGTGTGGCAAGAACATTTAACATGAGATCTACCCTCTTAAAGAACTTTTAGGAGAACAATACAGTATTGTTAACTATGGGCACAACTACAGACAGCAAACCCTAGAATTTTAGTCACCTTGAGTATTTGAAACATTATACTGCTTGCACTGGTGAAGGAAATGGCCACCCACTCCAATACTCTTGCTTGGAGAATCCCACAGACAGAGGAGCCTGGTGGGCTACAGTCCCTGGGGTCACAAAGAGGTGGACACGACTGAAGTGACTGAGCATGCACGCCTTGAAAAGTAAGTTCCCATTCCCAGCTCCCAGCAGTTCCTGATTTGTTTTTTAAAATGAATTCCCTTGCATTTATTTCCCCAGAACCAAGATCTACCTTGGCCTTCCATAGGGTATCATTAGCTCTTCTGCTTTAGGCACTCGAAGAATGCTCATTGTCTGTAGGGAAAGTGTGTAAGTGTGCTAATATCACCACATATCAAGATATTGGTGACCACTGCACGACAACAAATCACTCCCTGTTCCTTCCAGCGTCAGCCTGTTGTCTGACTATCCCTCTACTTCCGTTCAGATGGTATCATTAAGAGTATGGGCTAAAATTGAAATAATGAAATGTCTCAAAATGGTAAAAAGCATAAAAGTGGAGCAACAATGCTGTACATTATTACAGACAACTAAACTTTCCCAGGTTCACTGAGAGACTATGAAATGATGAATTTTCTTGACGGACAATACCATTTGTCTACATTCCTTCACCTCTATTAAAAGAGAAAACAAAGGTAAAAATAAAGTTTCAATAGATGACTACCACTCTTCACGAATCAAACTTGTCTACAAACATCATTTTATTAGATCCCAGGTTCCATATTCTGAGTTATGTACCAACCTCACACGCTGTTTTCTACCTAATTGCTGGCAGGAAATCTGAAGTACAGGAATGAAATAGGCAATGGCTAGAAATCCTGATTACATTTATTGGAAATATGGACTAAATAAGGCACTTTACTATCAGACAGAAGGATGAATCGATTTCCAGCAAAGCACAAATTGTTGAAACAGTAAAATTTAGAAAACATGTCTGAGGCACAATTCACTATGATGATGGAGGAGAGAAACCCTTTCCTGTTGGGTAAGATGAATTCAAGATAAAAGTAACCACATTGCTGAAAAGCTGCAGTTGGTCAGCATTTAGGAGATATATTTTTAAAGAAATTTGTGCTGGGAACAATAATAAACATATACTTTAGTTCTTACAAATTAACTCAGAATTCATGAGGAAATGCAAGTAAGATACTTCAGCCAAATTTCCCTGTGGTAAGAGTAATAAAAGGGACTGTCTGTGCATTAATTTGCTTTAGTCATGTCTAACTCTTTGCAACCCTGTGGACTGTAGCCCACCAGGCTCGTCTATCCATGGGATTCTCCAGGTAGGAATACTGGAGTGGCCTGCTATTTCCTCCTCCAGGAGATCTTCCTGACCCAGGGACCAAACCTGGGTCTCTTAAATCTCCTGCATTGGCAGGTTGGATGTTTACCACTAGTGCCACCTGGGAAGCCCCCATGAAAATAGTATTGGAGGCTTACTATAATAGTTTCTAACTCACAAATATTTTAATTCATTTAAAGTGTCCATTTGTAATTTTCCTAGTATAGCATCTCTTTATGAATATATTCTGAATTTATTAGAAATTAAATGGGAAGCANCTTCCCTCAGCCAGGGCTTTTATCATTTTGCCACACCGCAATGCATACCAGCTTACAAATAAAAATAAACACATTGAAAACAGACTATGAGAATTAATAGGGTAATAGTAACGGCGTTCACAGTTGCTCTAACACTCAAGGAAGCGGAGGTGAAGTACTGAACGTGAAACAGAATTGAGCACACTAGAGAAATCTAGAAATCCTGCAGGCATGAGTTCACATTACATCTGTCCTGCATCTCTTTCCGTTGTGTGTCTAGTAGCCAGAGTGCAAGAGAGAACAAAGGAAGCACCTGCTTACCATTATTTCCGTTACCACTACAAGCTACACCATAGACGGGACAACCTAAAACAGGTGACTGTGACACAGTCTTCTGCCCCTCAAAACAACACTCCCATCTGTCCTGCAGGACTGCCACTTTCAAAAGATGTAACTTCTATTGTGAATCCACGCATGCGTGCCTGCTTAGTTTCTCAGTTGTGTCCGACTCTTTGTGACCTCTTGTAGCCCGCCAGGCTCCTCTGTCCATGGGATTCTCCAAGAATGGAGAATGGGTTCCTATGTCCTCCTCCAGGGGACTTTCCCTACCCAGGGATAGAACCTGCATCTCCCGTGTCTCCTGCGTTGCAGGCAGATTCTTTACCCGCTGAGACACTGGGGAAGCCCACACATATAAGTAAATAAAACAACAATACTCTGCAGATCTGACTTCCAAAAGGAATTCGAAAAGCACAGCTAGTTTCAATTATGAAGGATAAAAGCAGCTAAGAATTCCATGGACCATCATCTCCTCTGACTTTAGGTAGCTGTTTCAACAAATTCCTAGCAAAACTTGATAATGAAACTGCAGAAAATAAAACTGATCTGTGTTCTTTCTTCCCATTTCTCTAGATGAATGATGTAATGAGGATAAAACAAAGTTATTCTAGAAGCATAAAGAAGGGAAGAATGTACAATATGAAATAGCATGTTTCTGAATAAGACATTGCCCATCCACAGAGTTACGTGGCGACTCAGGCATGCTCAGGTTGTCGTACAAGGAAGCTGAGCAGTCTGGTGAACAGGAGACCATAAAAGTACCTCCAGATACAGAGGAGGTCATGGGGTCTGCTTCCCTATTATCAACAAAAACAGTGTGGAAATCAACTATATTCATGCCACTGACACCATTTCCCTTACAACATACAGACTCACAAATTCCTGGAAGAGTATTTTCCTAACTTCACTTGGCTATTTAATTTTACATGCCATTGTATAGGTTAGTGTTTTGTGACTTAGCTTGTCTTTTGCTTTATAATTCTCTCTGAAAGCTTCATGAATGAAGAGACCTAAAAGTAATCTTGCGAGGCCAATGGCTGATTTTTGATACCAGTAAAGTCTCTAACTCAAAAAACAGTTATCGCGTCAACTGAGTGGCCAGGTATGCTTTCAGGCTCTTACCTCAGTAAACAAAAACGGAAGACAAAAAGACTTCCTAAATGTTAACTTCCTAAAGTTTACATTCTAATAAAGAAAACCAGATAATGAATAATATAATAAGTAACTGAATTTTATGTTAGGTGCTGTGGTGGTTGACGGGATGAGTGGGTAGAAATTTTACAGAGATGATAAAATTTAAGCAGTGTTTCAAATCTGCACTTATTCTTGAGACTGGGACTTCTGTTTCTAGGAGAAAAAAATTCCTTCTCCCCTGAATAGACTCAACCTGACGGATGAAATGTGAAACCCTTAATATGGATTAACTGCTTGCCTTTCCGAGTTTTCTCAGGCTGAAATCTGGTATCTGATGAGGGAAGCCTGGATAATGGGTGAAGGGTAATTACTTAGTTTAGCTAGGCAAAGGTCAGAGGCCCTGGGCTGGAGGAGGTACCCAGTCCATTCCCTCCGGAGTTCCACAGACAAGCATGGTGTAATCTGCCCTTGAAAGTGATCCCAATTTGTTCTGAGACACAACTCCTATTTAAAATACTGTAGGCACTTTGGAACATATCCGTACTAAGCTATGACAGGAAAATTTCTGTCTTACATAGACACAGTAACAGAGCATGTCAAAATAATTATAAAAATATGGAAGCTTCTTAGACCATGGCTAAATGAAGTTTTAACTCAGTATCCTCCTAACACCATTTTATTGTTAACTGGACAGTCCTGTTGAACACACTGGCAATAAAGCACAGACTAACAATTCATAGAAAAATGAACTCATCAGCATAATTTTGTTTTCAAAAGGAAGAGAGAATTCATAAAAGCTAATTATTTACAATGGTGTAAGATTTTTAAACAATAGAGAAAAGAAAATGTGTTTTGAACTGTTTTCAGTTGTGTGTGCTTACAGAAATAATGGTACGCTTAAACATTACGAAAATAATTTGCTTTTCAAATTATTTTTATCATTAATGAATTTAAATGCCAAACTCTTGGTAGGGAAAGTTAGACTGTCATTAAATAGCTGATTTTGTTTTGTACAAAACCTTAAGAAAAAAAGGAGTTGGCACTTTTCATTTAAGTCCTCAGGAAACCTGACTCAGGAATGAATGGGAAATTTTATACCTGAGATACTACTTAGGTTCAAATTAAACATTCTTAGGTTATGAGGTTAAAGAGATTGAGAAGAAGTCCAGGAGCAAAGCTACTTGGCAAAGTTACTAGCTAATCCCGGAACTGAGTTTGGAGTCAGAAGAAAATCTCCTATTTCTACTCTGACACTGAATTTAACCTATTAACTTACAAAGGAAAGGTTAGGCTAGAAGTGAAAAGAGAGAGGCAGTTTTCTTCTCTTTAAACTTGAATTTCAAGCTGAATAAGTGGAGAAAGGAATAGAAGTAGACATTTGCTTTCTCTGCCACAAAGGTAACAAGCCAACTGTAAGAACTATAAACAAACAAATCTAAAACTGTACCTCCTAAGACTACATGCTTTGCTTTGTTAATTAGCAGACTCAAATAGCAATAGTGGGCCCCAGCAGAGAAAGAACAGAACAATGCAAGAGGAGCAACAAGCTCTCTTAGTTTTTGAGAGGCTATAAATTTAAGCTCGATATTTCGAGCATATGTGTGGATGTTGTGTAAAAACCTCTATACAGAGATGAGCAGTGAGGAAATGCATCATGAAAAATATCCACAGGGAGGGGCAGCAGTAGTCAGTGATCAGTTATCTTTGGTTTCCAGTGCTTTGTATACAAGGGATGAATTGTGCTGTCTTGGGGAACACAATTTTAAATGAACAACATGTATACTTGCTTTTTTAAGAAAAAATTTTACTGTACCTATAAGGAAACTGCAAGTCCCAGAAAGGAAGAAGTCTTTATTTCTCATCATCTATAGTACTCAATATTATACATTCAGTTCAATTCAGTTGCTCTGTCATGTCTGACTCTTTGTGACCCTATGGGGTACAGCATGCCAGGCCTCCATGTCCATCACCAACTCCTGCAGTTTATTCAAACTCACGTCCATTAAGTCAGTGATGCCATCCAACCATCTCGTCCTCTGTCATCCCCTTCTCCTCCCACCTTCAATCTTTCTCAGCATCAGGGCCTTTTCAAATGAGTCAGCTCTTTGCATCAAGTGGCCAAAGTATTAGAGTTTCAGCTTCAACATCAGTCCTTCTGATGAATGTTCAGGACTGATTCCCTTTAGGATGGACTGGTTGAATCTCCTTGCTGTCCAAGGGACTCTCAAGAGTCTTCTCTAACACCACAGTTCAAAAGTATCAATTCTTTGGCACTCAGCTTTCTTTATAGTTCAGCTCTCACATCCAGACATGACTACTGGAAAGACCACAGCCTTGATCAGATGGACCATTGTTGGCAAAGTAATGTCACTGCTTTTTAATATGCTGTCTAGGTTGGTCATAACTTCTTTTCCAAGAAATAACCATCTTTTATAATATTATACACTATAGCTTGTTTATGTGATTTAATTCTCATAGTCAAAGTAGATTAACAAGAAGAATAACCAAAAGCTCGAAAGGAATTTTCAAATTATAGAGAATTCAATTATATGTTTTAAATCCTATTTCTACTCAAGTGTGTTTCAGTACTTCTTTTACCAATAAACTTACACTGGCCTCGCTGCCACCAAGCAACTTGCCTCAAAGCTTATATTATTATTTAACTGGTTCCGATAGGAAAACAAGTACGTCAAGGCTGTATATTGTCACCCTGCTGATTTAACTTATATGCAGAGTACATCATGAGAAATGCTGGGCTGGAGGAACCACAAGCTGGAATCAAGATTGCCAGCAGAAATATCAATAATCTCAGATATGCAGATTACACCACCCTTATGGCAGAATGTGAAGAGGAACTAAAAGCTTCTTGATGAAAATGAAAGAGGAGAGTGAAAAAGTTGGCTTAAAGCTCAACATTCAGAAAACGAAGATCATGGCANCTTTTGTTTTTCCATAAAAAACATATGGCAAACTGATCACCAAAAATACAAGTCAAATTCAGAAGCATTTTCTTCCCTCAGCCAGGGCTTTTATCATTTTGCCACACCGCAATGCATACCAGCTTACAAATAAAAATAAACACATTGAAAACAGACTATGAGAATTAATAGGGTAATAGTAACGGCGTTCACAGTTGCTCTAACACTCAAGGAAGCGGAGGTGAAGTACTGAACGTGAAACAGAATTGAGCACACTAGAGAAATCTAGAAATCCTGCAGGCATGAGTTCACATTACATCTGTCCTGCATCTCTTTCCGTTGTGTGTCTAGTAGCCAGAGTGCAAGAGAGAACAAAGGAAGCACCTGCTTACCATTATTTCCGTTACCACTACAAGCTACACCATAGACGGGACAACCTAAAACAGGTGACTGTGACACAGTCTTCTGCCCCTCAAAACAACACTCCCATCTGTCCTGCAGGACTGCCACTTTCAAAAGATGTAACTTCTATTGTGAATCCACGCATGCGTGCCTGCTTAGTTTCTCAGTTGTGTCCGACTCTTTGTGACCTCTTGTAGCCCGCCAGGCTCCTCTGTCCATGGGATTCTCCAAGAATGGAGAATGGGTTCCTATGTCCTCCTCCAGGGGACTTTCCCTACCCAGGGATAGAACCTGCATCTCCCGTGTCTCCTGCGTTGCAGGCAGATTCTTTACCCGCTGAGACACTGGGGAAGCCCACACATATAAGTAAATAAAACAACAATACTCTGCAGATCTGACTTCCAAAAGGAATTCGAAAAGCACAGCTAGTTTCAATTATGAAGGATAAAAGCAGCTAAGAATTCCATGGACCATCATCTCCTCTGACTTTAGGTAGCTGTTTCAACAAATTCCTAGCAAAACTTGATAATGAAACTGCAGAAAATAAAACTGATCTGTGTTCTTTCTTCCCATTTCTCTAGATGAATGATGTAATGAGGATAAAACAAAGTTATTCTAGAAGCATAAAGAAGGGAAGAATGTACAATATGAAATAGCATGTTTCTGAATAAGACATTGCCCATCCACAGAGTTACGTGGCGACTCAGGCATGCTCAGGTTGTCGTACAAGGAAGCTGAGCAGTCTGGTGAACAGGAGACCATAAAAGTACCTCCAGATACAGAGGAGGTCATGGGGTCTGCTTCCCTATTATCAACAAAAACAGTGTGGAAATCAACTATATTCATGCCACTGACACCATTTCCCTTACAACATACAGACTCACAAATTCCTGGAAGAGTATTTTCCTAACTTCACTTGGCTATTTAATTTTACATGCCATTGTATAGGTTAGTGTTTTGTGACTTAGCTTGTCTTTTGCTTTATAATTCTCTCTGAAAGCTTCATGAATGAAGAGACCTAAAAGTAATCTTGCGAGGCCAATGGCTGATTTTTGATACCAGTAAAGTCTCTAACTCAAAAAACAGTTATCGCGTCAACTGAGTGGCCAGGTATGCTTTCAGGCTCTTACCTCAGTAAACAAAAACGGAAGACAAAAAGACTTCCTAAATGTTAACTTCCTAAAGTTTACATTCTAATAAAGAAAACCAGATAATGAATAATATAATAAGTAACTGAATTTTATGTTAGGTGCTGTGGTGGTTGACGGGATGAGTGGGTAGAAATTTTACAGAGATGATAAAATTTAAGCAGTGTTTCAAATCTGCACTTATTCTTGAGACTGGGACTTCTGTTTCTAGGAGAAAAAAATTCCTTCTCCCCTGAATAGACTCAACCTGACGGATGAAATGTGAAACCCTTAATATGGATTAACTGCTTGCCTTTCCGAGTTTTCTCAGGCTGAAATCTGGTATCTGATGAGGGAAGCCTGGATAATGGGTGAAGGGTAATTACTTAGTTTAGCTAGGCAAAGGTCAGAGGCCCTGGGCTGGAGGAGGTACCTAGTCCATTCCCTCCGGAGTTCCACAGACAAGCATGGTGTAATCTGCCCTTGAAAGTGATCCCAATTTGTTCTGAGACACAACTCCTATTTAAAATACTGTAGGCACTTTGGAACATATCCGTACTAAGCTATGACAGGAAAATTTCTGTCTTACATAGACACAGTAACAGAGCATGTCAAAATAATTATAAAAATATGGAAGCTTCTTAGACCATGGCTAAATGAAGTTTTAACTCAGTATCCTCCTAACACCATTTTATTGTTAACTGGACAGTCCTGTTGAACACACTGGCAATAAAGCACAGACTAACAATTCATAGAAAAATGAACTCATCAGCATAATTTTGTTTTCAAAAGGAAGAGAGAATTCATAAAAGCTAATTATTTACAATGGTGTAAGATTTTTAAACAATAGAGAAAAGAAAATGTGTTTTGAACTGTTTTCAGTTGTGTGTGCTTACAGAAATAATGGTACGCTTAAACATTACGAAAATAATTTGCTTTTCAAATTATTTTTATCATTAATGAATTTAAATGCCAAACTCTTGGTAGGGAAAGTTAGACTGTCATTAAATAGCTGATTTTGTTTTGTACAAAACCTTAAGAAAAAAAGGAGTTGGCACTTTTCATTTAAGTCCTCAGGAAACCTGACTCAGGAATGAATGGGAAATTTTATACCTGAGATACTACTTAGGTTCAAATTAAACATTCTTAGGTTATGAGGTTAAAGAGATTGAGAAGAAATCCAGGAGCAAAGCTACTTGGCAAAGTTACTAGCTAATCCCGGAACTGAGTTTGGAGTCAGAAGAAAATCTCCTATTTCTACTCTGACACTGAATTTAACCTATTAACTTACAAAGGAAAGGTTAGGCTAGAAGTGAAAAGAGAGAGGCAGTTTTCTTCTCTTTAAACTTGAATTTCAAGCTGAATAAGTGGAGAAAGGAATAGAAGTAGACATTTGCTTTCTCTGCCACAAAGGTAACAAGCCAAGTGTAAGAACTATAAACAAATAAATCTAAAACTGTACCTCCTAAGACTACATACTTTGCTTTGTTAACTAGCAGACTCAAATAGCAATAGTCGGCCCCAGCAGAGAAAGAATAGAACAATGCAAGAGGAGCAACAAGCTCTCTTAGTTTTTGAGAGGCTATAAATTTAAGCTCGATATTTCGAGCATATGTGTGGATGTTGTGTAAAAACCTCTATACAGAGATGAGCAGTGAGGAAATGCATCATGAAAAATATCCACAGGGAGGGGCAGCAGTAGTCAGTGATCAGTTATCTTTGGTTTCCAGTGCTTTGTATACAAGGGATGAATTGTGCTGTCTTGGGGAACACAATTTTAAATGAACAACATGTATACTTGCTTTTTTAAGAAAAAATTTTACTGTACCTATAAGGAAACTGCAAGTCCCAGAAAGGAAGAAGTCTTTATTTCTCATCATCTATAGTACTCAATATTATACATTCAGTTCAATTCAGTTGCTCTGTCATGTCTGACTCTTTGTGACCCTATGGGGTACAGCATGCCAGGCCTCCATGTCCATCACCAACTCCTGCAGTTTATTCAAACTCACGTCCATTAAGTCAGTGATGCCATCCAACCATCTCGTCCTCTGTCATCCCCTTCTCCTCCCACCTTCAATCTTTCTCAGCATCAGGGCCTTTTCAAATGAGTCAGCTCTTTGCATCAAGTGGCCAAAGTATTAGAGTTTCAGCTTCAACATCAGTCCTTCTGATGAATGTTCAGGACTGATTCCCTTTAGGATGGACTGGTTGAATCTCCTTGCTGTCCAAGGGACTCTCAAGAGTCTTCTCTAACACCACAGTTCAAAAGTATCAATTCTTTGGCACTCAGCTTTCTTTATAGTTCAGCTCTCACATCCAGACATGACTACTGGAAAGACCACAGCCTTGATCAGATGGACCATTGTTGGCAAAGTAATGTCACTGCTTTTTAATATGCTGTCTAGGTTGGTCATAACTTCTTTTCCAAGAAATAACCATCTTTTATAATATTATACACTATAGCTTGTTTATGTGATTTAATTCTCATAGTCAAAGTAGATTAACAAGAAGAATAACCAAAAGCTCGAAAGGAATTTTCAAATTATAGAGAATTCAATTATATGTTTTAAATCCTATTTCTACTCAAGTGTGTTTCAGTACTTCTTTTACCAATAAACTTACACTGGCCTCGCTGCCACCAAGCAACTTGCCTCAAAGCTTATATTATTATTTAACTGGTTCCGATAGGAAAACAAGTACGTCAAGGCTGTATATTGTCACCCTGCTGATTTAACTTATATGCAGAGTACATCATGAGAAATGCTGGGCTGGAGGAACCACAAGCTGGAATCAAGATTGCCAGCAGAAATATCAATAATCTCAGATATGCAGATTACACCACCCTTATGGCAGAATGTGAAGAGGAACTAAAAGCTTCTTGATGAAAATGAAAGAGGAGAGTGAAAAAGTTGGCTTAAAGCTCAACATTCAGAAAACGAAGATCATGGCATCCGGTCCCATCACTTCATGGGAAATAGATGGGGAAAGAGGGGCTAACTTTATTTTTCTGGGCTCCAAAATCACTGCAGATAGTGATTGCAGGCATGAAATATGAAATTAAAAGACGCTTACTCCTTGGAAGGAAAGTTATGACCAACCTAGATAGCATATTGAAAAGCAGAGACATTACTTGGCCAACAAAGATCTGTCTAGTCAAGGCTATGGTTTTTTCCAGTAGTCATGTATAGATGTGAGAGTTAAAGAAAGCTGAGTGTCGAAGAATTGATGCTTTTGAGCTGTGGTGTTGGAGAAGACTCTTAAGAGTCCTTTGGACTGCAGGAGATCCAACCAGTCCATCCTAAAGGAGATCAGTCCTGGGTGTTCATTGGAAGGACTGATGCTGAAGCTGAAACTCCAATACTTTGGCCACCTGATGCAAAGAGCTGACTCATTAGAAAAGACCCTGATGCTGGGAAAGATTAAGGGCAAGAGGAGAAGGGGACGACAGAGGATGAGATGGTTGGATGGCATCACCAACTTGATGGACATGGGTTTGGGTGAACTCCGGGAGTTGGTGATGGACAGGGAAGCCTGGTGTGCTGTGGTTCATGGGGTCGCAAAGAGTCGGACACAACTGAGGGACTGAACTGAACTGAAACCTTACACAACTGTTATGTTTAAAGGACAATTTGCATTAATTTGCATTCACAATTTGATTGTCTAGCCAATGATAATTTAACCTCTTTAAAACATATCATGATGCTTTAAATTTGAAATGTTTTCACAAAGGTCAGCAGAGATTATCCTGCAGCCTCATTTACGCCGTTAGAAGTGAAGATGGGATAAAGGCACTTACCTCCAAGGTGAATGACAGCACCACGTCGGACTTTGACAGCTGAATCTCATTCTCATCCCCTATGTCCAAAAAGGCAGAGTTCTGGGAACGTTTTAATTTTTGCAATTTAAATTCTGGACCGCCTTTTGAAACTGGAAGACTCTCCAAATTGGCCATCAGCAAATTCACTGAAGACCGCAACTCTTCTANAGTGAAGATGGGATAAAGGCACTTACCTCCAAGGTGAATGACAGCACCACGTCGGACTTTGACAGCTGAATCTCATTCTCATCCCCTATGTCCAAAAAGGCAGAGTTCTGGGAACGTTTTAATTTTTGCAATTTAAATTCTGGACCGCCTTTTGAAACTGGAAGACTCTCCAAATTGGCCATCAGCAAATTCACTGAAGACCGCAACTCTTCTATGTACACGCTCTCCATTTCTTTTGCTATAAACTTGGGGAATCGTCTTTCCTTGAAAATAATTATTAAAAAAACAATGTCACACCAATCGGATCTCCATTTCATCATAAAACACATTATGTACATATACTTGACTGTCTCAGAAACTGTGACACTAAATATAATGCATTTACCTGATCCTTTAGTCTCTAGGCTTTAAAAGCCTTGTGCTGTGTGCACAGTCGCTCAATCGTGTCTGACTCTTTGTGACCCCGTGGACTGTAGCCTGCTGGGCTCCTCTGTCCATGGGGATTCTCCAGGCAAGAATACTGGAGTGGGATGTCATGCCCTCCCCTCCAGAGGATCTTCCCATTCCAGGGAATGAACCCACAACGCTCGCATTGCCGGGAAATTCTTTACCGTCTGAGCCACCAGGGATGGGATGGGATGGCAGCTGTACAAAATGGGCTGGGGAACGATGGCCTAAAGCAGCCGTCATTCAGATGATTGCCTAATGCTCCAGAAAATCCGAGCCTTTACTACCGCTCTCTTTGGCATCATTTAAACCTCAGCCTAAGACATCCTCATCTCAAGGGTGAATGGAACACGTCCAGAGCATGTTCACCAACATGTTCAGCAACCTGTACCTCCTCTGACTCTCTCACCCGTTTGTTCATGAGGTGGCAAGGAACATCTGGCACCACCTCATGAGTCAGTCCCAGAGCCTCAAACCACCTGGTTTCCTTTCCTCCGAACCTACCTTGACATGTTTCTTTTAAAAGAATTTACCTATAATCAATATTAAAATTGCAAATGTATTATCATAGTGATGAAATATCTACATCCATTATTAATTTTCCCAAGGAAGCGTCTTAAGTGGCCTTTTAATATTCCTCTATAGTTTGAAGCAACTAGTAAGTTGCTTACTTATTCTCACGTAATAAGTTTGCATCCTCACAAAGCTACTCAGTTATGTAATAACTTGGTTTCTTTTGGGGATGGGGTAGGGAATAGCATTTTCAATACATGCAAGTGAGGAAAAAAATAAAGCATAAAAGCATTTTTACATTTGTGAACTAATTTTAAAAGTTGTCATAAAAAGCAGCCAAAACTCAGATATTAGGCAAAAAGGTGAGAGAATAGGTCCTTTCAACACCATATGTGAGCAAAGACCATCCAAGGCTCATGCAGGGTAAACGTCCCTTGTTTAATTTACTGTTTGTAGCCTGCCAGGCTCCTCTGTCCATGGAATTCTCCAGGCCAGAATACTGGAGTGGGTAGCTGTTCCCTTCTCCGAGGGATCTTCCCCACCCAGGGATGGAACCCAGGTCCCCACATTGCAGGTGGATTCTTTATCACCTGAGCCACCAAGGAAGCCCCCAATGTACTGTTTATTACTGATATAAGATCCCAGAAGGCTGAAGCTACGTGTTACTTTGTACAATTTTGCCTGGCGATGATATAAGTAATGTGTGTTTGGTGAGTAAGACAATTCAATGATTATAGTTTTAAATCCTTGTTGGAAATTAAGTACTTTTATTGGTTTTTACTTGGATCTTAACTTTGCCTAAAAACATCTATTTTTCAAATTCTCTTCAGACTAGGTTCTAATATCTAACTAGTTTGCTCATTAATTATACACTGAGTACAATCATTGTTTATTCATTTTATATTTGTATGACAGTCAGAGTTTTGCCTTTTAGAAATATTTTAGGAAAGTAAAAGGCAGATACATCATGAGTTTGACAGTTTTGATGTACTGGTTATTTTCCCTAAATTTTCAAGGTGTTATTTCATGGAAAATGTAATATCAGCACATGAAAAAAATCTATTCTTATTTAGCTTTCGTTAAAAATACTTCAAGGAAGAGAATGGCAGAAATCACCTCGACTGTATCAGCATTTTCAAACTTTACAGGAAATAGACTATACTAGATTTTCTTTTTCTCTCTGGGGGAATGAAAACAACTCTGTTTTAAAGCTTTGAGGTTTGTTGATAGTATTTCTTAAACTTTATTTAGCCTGCTTATGTTGCCTCTTTCTTGGAAACAAAACCGAATGTACATATTTAATTTGATCTTTTAAATTAGAACAGCATCAGAAACAGCACTATTCTGTAGCTTAACTGTGAGTTGTTCCTATAAACCATTTTAGTGTTCTAATTTGGTCTTCTGTAGAGCTTAGCTCATTATCAGCCCTAACACATTATGTACATAAAAAAAAAATCTGCTCCATAAAATTTCCATAATTCAAATTTAGTCACTCTTTAAGGGCTCTTCACTTTCCAGTAGATGAAGCATGGATCAGAGTGGTAGGATGAAGACAGTGACAACTGTCAGACTGGAAATACTCTGAAGAGAGGCACAAATGGCTTTCCTGACAAACGTGACATGAGCAAAAAAAGGGTCAAATATGATTCCAAGTTTTTACGCCTGATGTACTAGAAAGATAGAACTGCCAAGAACTGGCCTACCATAATCACACCCTCCTTCACTGCCACATTCCCAACTCCATCTTCTCTGCTTTATTTTCTAAATAGCAAAGGACCACCTTCCATAATTTTGTTACATAGCATGTTTGCTGCTTATTGCAAGTCTCTCCCAAATAAAATGTAAGCTCTCTGAGGACATGGCAGGGATACTTTTGTCTGATGTTATCCTAAGGCAACTACTTCTGTCTGGACGTATCCCAAATGCCTAAAATAGCACCTGATTATTTTAATAAGGTGTTCAATATTTAGCCACTGAATTTATGAACAGAGAAATTCAGGCTCCAAAAGATTAGATATGTTGCTCATGTTATATACCCAGGAAATAGCAAACATGGATTTGGTCCAAAGGTCTTTCTGGCCCAGTCCATCACATTTTTTCTATCACTACTTCCTAATTATGCCTTGGCTAAAAGGCATAATTTCAGCCAAAGTCATTGTATATATATGGCTGATTCATGTTGTTGTACAGCAAAAACACAACAATGTAAAGCAATTATATTCCAATAAAAATGATAAGAAAAAAAGAACCAAGAAAAAATATTTATATCCCTTGAAACAGACTTCTGCCTTGTGGATTCAATGTTATTGTATTGTGTTGTGAAGTGTAATAGTTGCTGCTGTTCTATTGCTAACTCTCTGTGACCCCATGGACTGCAGCACACCAGGCTTCCTGGTCCTTCACTGTCTCCTGGAGTTTGCTCAAACTCATGTCGATTGAGTCAGTAATGCCATCCAACCATCTCATGTTCTGTCACCCCCTTTACCTCCTGCCCTCAACTTTTCTGACATCAGGGTCTTTTCCATTGAGTTGGCTCTTTGTATAAGGTGGCCAAAGTATTGGAACTTCAGCTTCAGCATCGGTCCTTCCAGTGAATATTCAGGGCTGATTTCCTTTATGATTGACTGGCTTGATATCTTTGCTACAGTTTGCCCAGGACTGTGCAGGAAGAACAGATTCAAACCTCCACTCAGATCTTTAAAACACTAGTTCTCATTGTCCCATGTGGATTTCCTGTAATAATAGATACCAAGTGTGATAGGTGTTCCTAATAGTTGATTGCCAACTCTAAATAGTTTCTGGATTTATGAGGCTGAAGAGGTATCAGGGCCTAGAAAAACAAACCCAAGTTATGGCGTCCAAAGAACAATGTCTGAGGTCTTTTACTAAGTAATCTTGGCTAAATCTCAATCTTCTTGTCTATAATATAAATTCATTATATCATCTGCCCTTGTGGGTTCAAAGGATTATGGTAGAGATTTAGGACAGTAAGGTCAGTAAATTACAACTAGCTTTGTATTTTAGGAAGGTGGCTTCAATTTGGTGAAACAAAGTAGAAAGCAATTAAACATCTATTTACCAAAAGACATTATATTTTGAGGTTCTTTTTTTTTTTCATTCCAATCCCACTGGCTTCAATTCCTTCCTTCTTCATGCTTTTTCTACTTTATCAACATTTCTGATGGAATCAGTAGGGTCCCCTCTAAGAGAAGCTTGGTGTGCGTCACTGACCTCACTCCTCTGACTCAACTCCGAGGAGCTGAGTGTGTACAAACACATTCTTCTCCATAGACATGAACTTGAGAACATACCCCAGGCTCTCCCTCCTACTCTGGACCCCTCTGGAAATTCATCTAAATTATCACATATCCGGCCAGACCCTTGGAGAAGAACTTGGGACAGCGTGAACAGCTCAGGTGCAATCTAAATACAAGGAGACAACTCAGAAATGCAGATCACAGGTCCAGAGTCCTGCCCACAGTGCACATCTCTGAATTCTCTCTTAACCTCAGTTCTTCAAGAAAAGCAACGCCCTTCTAGACAGCTTCCAACACAGGTTAGGATTTGAGGGAAAGCATTTTTCTCCCGAGGTTTTCCCAATGGCTCAGTGATTAGGAATCTGCCTGAAATGCAGGAGATTCAAGTTCAATCTCTGGGCCTGCAAGAGCCCCTGGAGAAGGAAATGGCAATACACTCCAGTACTCTTGCCTGGAGAATCCCACAGACAGAGGGACCTGGTGGGCTACAGTCCATGGGGTCACAAAGAGTTGAACATGACTGACTAAACAACAATTTTTCTTCCTAAAGCGACTTGATTTCTAGCCAATAAATTCCACATTTGAATCTCTGGAACCATGTAGTGACTCTCCAGGTATGCAGAGGATAATAACAAGGTGTGTTGTCCTTTCAACCTTTGCCCTCTGTATGAATTTAACTCTTTAGCTCCTAATTCATATCATCATCCCACGTCTTCATCTGGAGAATCCTTCTCACGCATCTCTTGGCTTGGCTCTCACAACATATTGCCATCTCTGTTACCGAACTTCTCTTTTCTCTGTTGTTCTATTTCTCTCCAATTTCTCAATGATTTCTATACTTTTCAACTGAATAGACATTTAGATAAATACAACATTAGCTGTCTTAAAACTTACATATAAACCAATATATTTTTCTTTGAAAAACACAAAACTTCAATTGTCAAATGCGGTGTGGGGTAGATCTGGTAAAGTTCACTGTCTTGATCTGGGAGGTGGTTATACAGGGTGTACACACATTTATCAAGCTGTAAACCAAAGNATGCCATCCAACCATCTCATGTTCTGTCACCCCCTTTTCCTCCTGCCCTCAACTTTTCTGACATCAGGGTCTTTTCCATTGAGTTGGCTCTTTGTATAAGGTGGCCAAAGTATTGGAACTTCAGCTTCAGCATCGGTCCTTCCAGTGAATATTCAGGGCTGATTTCCTTTATGATTGACTGGCTTGATATCTTTGCTACAGTTTGCCCAGGACTGTGCAGGAAGAACAGATTCAAACCTCCACTCAGATCTTTAAAACACTAGTTCTCATTGTCCCATGTGGATTTCCTGTAATAATAGATACCAAGTGTGATAGGTGTTCCTAATAGTTGATTGCCAACTCTAAATAGTTTCTGGATTTATGAGGCTGAAGAGGCATCAGGGCCTAGAAAAACAAACCCAAGTTATGGCGTCCAAAGAACAATGTCTGAGGTCTTTTACTAAGTAATCTTGGCTAAATCTCAATCTTCTTGTCTATAATATAAATTCATTATATCATCTGCCCTTGTGGGTTCAAAGGATTATGGTAGAGATTTAGGACAGTAAGGTCAGTAAATTACAACTAGCTTTGTATTTTAGGAAGGTGGCTTCAATTTGGTGAAACAAAGTAGAAAGCAATTAAACATCTATTTACCAAAAGACATTATATTTTGAGGTTCTTTTTTTTTTTCATTCCAATCCCACTGGCTTCAATTCCTTCCTTCTTCATGCTTTTTCTACTTTATCAACATTTCTGATGGAATCAGTAGGGTCCCCTCTAAGAGAAGCTTGGTGTGTGTCACTGACCTCACTCCTCTGACTCAACTCCGAGGAGCTGAGTGTGTACAAACACATTCTTCTCCATAGACATGAACTTGAGAACATACCCCAGGCTCTCCCTCCTACTCTGGACCCCTCTGGAAATTCATCTAAATTATCACATATCCGGCCAGACCCTTGGAGAAGAACTTGGGACAGCGTGAACAGCTCAGGTGCAATCTAAATACAAGGAGACAACTCAGAAATGCAGATCACAGGTCCAGAGTCCTGCCCACAGTGCACATCTCTGAATTCTCTCTTAACCTCAGTTCTTCAAGAAAAGCAACGCCCTTCTAGACAGCTTCCAACACAGGTTAGGATTTGAGGGAAAGCATTTTTCTCCCGAGGTTTTCCCAATGGCTCAGTGATTAGGAATCTGCCTGAAATGCAGGAGATTCAAGTTCAATCTCTGGGCCTGCAAGAGCCCCTGGAGAAGGAAATGGCAATACACTCCAGTACTCTTGCCTGGAGAATCCCACAGACAGAGGGACCTGGTGGGCTACAGTCCATGGGGTCACAAAGAGTTGAACATGACTGACTAAACAACAATTTTTCTTCCTAAAGCGACTTGATTTCTAGCCAATAAATTCCACATTTGAATCTCTGGAACCATGTAGTGACTCTCCAGGTATGCAGAGGATAATAACAAGGTGTGTTGTCCTTTCAACCTTTGCCCTCTGTATGAATTTAACTCTTTAGCTCCTAATTCATATCATCATCCCACGTCTTCATCTGGAGAATCCTTCTCACGCATCTCTTGGCTTGGCTCTCACAACATATTGCCATCTCTGTTACCGAACTTCTCTTTTCTCTGTTGTTCTATTTCTCTCCAATTTCTCAATGATTTCTATACTTTTCAACTGAATAGACATTTAGATAAATACAACATTAGCTGTCTTAAAACTTACATATAAACCAATATATTTTTCTTTGAAAAACACAAAACTTCAATTGTCAAATGCGGTGTGGGGTAGATCTGGTAAAGTTCACTGTCTTGATCTGGGAGGTGGTTATACAGGGTGTACACACATTTATCAAGCTGTAAACCAAAGATCTATGTACTTTGCTATACACACATTGTGCCTTAATTTTTAAAATGAAAAAATCCCCAATAGAGAGGACTCTTCAGAGAGACAGAGACAGAATCAGAGGGAAAAGGGGAGAAAGGAGAGTAAGTCTCCTTTACTGTGTTTGCACAAAACATATTCAAAGTTTTCATTTAGCAGAAGAGAAAAGGAAAAAAAATCTTATTCTCAGGCCCAAAGCATTATAACCTCAAGTCTCTTTTAAGAGACTAGAATTTTACTTTTACCACTGAAGTAAATTAATGCATCAATTTATTAGAGAATGATTTAGACAAAGAGTCCTCAGTATTAAAAACAAGCACAGCTTTTGTTTGAAATCTATTTCTGTTCATAGAAACACGGTAACTGTATAAATAAAAGTAAATAAAATATTGTATTTGATGTATCCTGAGATTCTGTACTACAAATCTCAAATTATACTTTTCACCCATTCAAACATTAGTTGACATCACTGTGGGCCACACACTGTGCCAGATACTTTGGGATATATCACATGATTTTTCAGGGAAGATGGTCTTCTCTCTGATTATATTATGCTTAGTGCAATATTAAACTTCTAAGTCTGGCGGTTTGAGAAATTTGGGCATTGCTTTAAGAATAATCTACAAAAGTTATCATTGAATTTAAGTATCTCATATAAAGATGGATATATAAAATAAATAATATTCTCCATTTAGATAATACTCATTCAGGAATCTGAGTTTAAAAGGTATGCATGGATAAAATTACCCTGGCTTTATCTATACAAAACTTTCAGCTTACAGAAATCTAAGTACCGAAAGAAATGTGGCACAGTGTATCAAAGTTAACAATTTACCTTTGCCATTTTCTCAGCCAACTGCAAGCGACCATCAAGTTCCCTTCTGATCTGGGCTGCTTGTTCATCTGCATTATCCAACTTAAAAAGAAAACAGAAAACCACATATACACGATGACTTAATGGCAGTGACCTACAGATAAAGCAACACTAAAATGACTCTAAAAAAACTTTACAAGTCTTCTCAGCTACCTATGGAGAACACAGAAAAATTGTTTAATTCCATTGACAGTATAATTAAATTTCTTGGACACTTTTGACTATGATTTGGTCACAAAAAAAGGTAATAAATCTCTAAGGTTAATAGTTCAGCTTACCAAAAACTCTAATTATAATAATCCTTTGCCAAATGTATCCCCAACAAATCTAAAGGCAAGAAGTCCTTGTTTCCTTGAGGATGCACGAAGTTGTCATTAAGTTTATTCAGTTCAGCTCATTCTTCCGCCTCCATTAAGAAAAGATTCAGTTCATTCTCCCGCCTTCATTAATGTCAGTCCTAAATAGTTCCAAATAGATAAATATCTTGTTCTTTCAAATTCCCAGAATGCATTTCCAGAGAGTGAGATACTAATGTTTCATTATTTTCCTTGTTCTTTCAAAAAATATTTCCTTCATTTGTATAATAAGTTTCTGTTCCTGCTAAACTATCAAAGTACTATTTGATTGACTGCTATCACCTTCTACCATTTAAATCTTCAGATGCTCCTCATTCTAGTACCAACACGCTCATACTGCCAAGAAATCCTTTTACAGGCTGGCACCACATTAGAATTCCATTCACTCATTCTAAATTTGATTGAAAGCTTAGCATGCTGGCCTCATTTTTAAAGATATTTCCATCTACATGGGAAATAACTTCTCCACTGAAATAATCCGTAACTTTTTTCTATAACTTCCTTTAACTTTTCCTCATGATTCCTTCTAATTCTTTATTGGCTCCTTATAAAACCTCTTCCTGTGAGCCATGCACAGTGTGGGAGGCAGTGTGTGTGCGACAGACATAGATCAGACTGATGCTTCTCTCCATTTTAATTCCTCCCCCTCTCTCACTTCCATCATCAAGAAGCCTAGACCTCACAATACAACCATACTTCAGTAAAAGTCCATCTAAAAATTGGATTAGTACTGAGTACAACATTAGACATCCGGGATAATACAGACTAACTTGTCCATTTGCTGAAGAACTACATATAAACCATGCTACACTGAAAAAAAAAGGCCTTAAAAAGAAAAATTCTGAAAAAAAAAATGAGTAGGTCAGTAGGATGGTCCTGTCAGAGGCACTATATGAAAAGTCAAGAAGGAAAGATGCTCTAGGAAGAGGGCACCAAACATCTGCATGAGATCAGACATTGGTATGGGGATTGGGGAAGAGGGGAGAAGGGAAGGGCAATGAGAGGTGGGGCTGGAGAGAGAGGCAGGGCCTCTTTAAACACCTGAGCCAAATGAAGGTGTTTCCAATTGGGAATTGGTTCTTAACACACTGGAAATTCACCAAGAGACTTTAAGCAGAACTTCATAATGGTCACTGTGTCTGTCCCCATCAAAAACAACGNGGTCCTGTCAGAGGCACTATATGAAAAGTCAAGAAGGAAAGATGCTCTAGGAAGAGGGCACCAAACATCTGGATGAGATCAGACATTGGTGTGGGGATTGGGGAATGGGGGAGAAGGGAAGGGCAATGAGAGGTAGGGCTGGAGAGAGAGGCGGGGCCTCTTTAAACACCTGAGCCAAATGAAGGTGTTTCCAATTGGGAATTGGTTCTTAACACATTGGAAATTCACCAAGAGACTTTAAGCAGAACTTCATAATGGTCACTGTGTCTGTCTCCATCAAAAACAACAGGCGAGATGGACATAAAGATTCCTATCTGAGTGTCCATTCATCTATCTAATTTATTTAACAGACAGATCTGGGGTTACCTTTCTGAAAAAATGTTTCTAAGTTGACTTTAAAAAACCAAGTTCATCTAAAAACGAGATTAACAATAGGATTTTCCTAAACTAAATCCTTGCTATAAAGGAGTTTCTATGTCATCTCAAAAATGAATATACTTTTTGTTTAAACTAATATTCATAATTAAACAAGTTTCTCTTCACTGTCTAAAGTCAAAATGATTTACATTAAAAACTGATATAATTATTATGGAAAAGAAAATGTGATAAATATCTACTCCAGGTAGCCAAAATTATGGTCCTAAAAACAAAAATTTTGTTTAAGAACAAAATTAAAATTAAAAACAAAATGTTATTTACCCACAGTAGCTCAAATACAGTAAACATGAGACATCTTCTCATCTTAAATGCTGATAAATATTTTTCCACAAAGAAACAAAATGGTTACTCGCATGTAAAGAGTTCTACCAAGAAATAGCATTTAACATCTTAAAATCTTAGAAATTCTTCAAATTTCTCCACAAAATATTATTTAACATCTTTACCTCTATCTTTATATTAACAGCTCTTACCTAATTTTAAATGGAGTTGTTTGAGTCACTTCTGGGGTTTATCAGTGGTTTCTGAGAGTTTTCCATTACTTTTAAAAAATATTAATGCCTTGAGACTTCCCTCGTGGTCTAGTGGTTAAGAGTACACCCTGCAACGCAGGGGACCCTGGTTCGAACTCTGGTTGGGAAACTAAGATCCCGCATGCCACAACTATTGAGAGAGTCCTTGCACCCCAATGAAAGACCCTAAGTAACACAATGAAGATCACATATGCTGCAACTAAGACCCGATGCAGCCCAATAAATACAATCCAAAAAATATTAATGCCTTAACTGCATTTGTCTGAAAAAACACAAAGGAAAGCAGAGCACTGCTATACTGTATTTTAATAGCAGTCTCTCAGAGACAGAAAGAATATTAACTTTGATGTCTATAGTGTTATTTTGTGAAACTAGAAAAACATACTTCCAAACATGTTTTTAAAAAAACAACAACAGGAAAAGCTAATACAATAAAGACAACACATGTTAGAAAGAATTCTAGGAGGTATTAATAAATCAGCTGGTTGACTTTTTTTTTTTGGTTGACTTTTTAAAATAAGAATTTTAGTTTACCGTTCCATGTCCCATATGGTTTGTCTTCTTTTGAGTATTACCTTTGTTTTTCATAACATGAAAGTCTATATAATTTTTATGAATCTTTTATAAAGGCTAATTTCTCAGTTAAGATAACTGTAGTTTCATGTGCAGTTGTTAAGAAATAATTGAGAGATATCCACTATATTGCCCAGTTTTCCCTATGGTAGCATCTTATAAAACCAGACCATCATATACAATCAGAATACTGACTGACATGGTCATCCAGCAAATTCCAGTTTCCTTAGTTTCATGCACACATATCTGTGTGTATTGACTTCTATGCAATTTATCATGCATCTAGGTTTGTACAGTCATCATCACCATCAAGACATTGATCAGCTTTAACACCATATTCTGCCCTTTTATAAACACATCCATCTCCCCCCATCCAATCCTGGACTGTTTAGCTTCAACAATGTACCTCATTTTCAGAATTTTCAAAATTAAATTTAATAAGGCAACAAATTTCCTTTGAATTTCCATTATTACATTGGAGATGTTCTCCCATGAGAAATTAATATTTATGAACACTGCACTGGGGCCACAGACCCCTTTAATCTACATATTCACTTCTTTGGTCCTTTCCTCAAAGCTCATAGCCATAAATAGCTATCTATTCACTGATAACCCTCAAGTATGTATCTATAACTCCAACCTCTCACTAGGGTCTCAGTCTTTTATTTTCAACTGCCTACCAGACTTTATTTTCTTGGACTCCAAAATCACTGAAGATGGTGACTGCAGCCATAAAATTAAAAGATGTTTGCTCCTTGGAAAAAAAGCTAGACAGTGTATTAAAAAAAAGCTAGACAGTGTATTAAAAAGCAGAGATATCACTTTGCTGACAAAGGTCCATATAATAAAAGCTATGGTTTTTCCAGTAGTCATGTACAGATGTGAGAGTTGGACCATGAAGAAGGCTGAGAGCCGAAGAACTGATGCTTTTGAACTGTGGTGCTGGAGAAGACTCTTGAGAGTCCCTTGGACTGCAAGGAGATCAAACCAGCCAACTCACTGGAAAAGATACTGATGCTGGGAAAGATAGAGGGCAGGAGGAGAAGGGGGCAACAGAGATGAGATGGTTGGATGGCATCACTGACTCAGTATACATGAATTTGAGGAAACTCCGGGAGATGGTGAAGGACAGGGAGGCCTGGTGTGCTGCAGTCCATGGGGTCGTAAAGAGTTAGACACGACTGAGCAACTGAACCACCACCTACCATTTCAACTTGCATGAAGACAAGACACCCTGCATTTAACATACCTCAAACAGAATCTTGCTTTCCAGCTTCCCACCCCAATCACTCCTTTCACGAGTAACGCCATGTCATATAACTGGCATGCCTAATTACCATGTGTTCAAGCCCAAAGTCGACGTGTTGTTTGTGACGTCTCTTTCCTTCACAACCCACAACCATCCAATGACAGTCAGGTAGTGAAACCTAGAATCACTTCAAGTCCATTTCAGTTGGCCAATACACTTGTATACATCATTATGGTGAGAATAATTATTTTCCTTTTCTGAAAACTTGGTTTTACACACTATCTCCTCTCCTCCTCCTCTTCAAACAAAAAAGCGGAAAAAAAGCCCCAACGGATACTTTAATAGATGTGGAACATCACACTTTTAAACGCTGGTGAGGCATCCATCTCTAGCATCTGATTTGAGCTCTCAGATCAAAACAATGAGGATAATTTGTGGAGTGTGGAGTTGGTGGCTGGGGCCAAAGACAAGTCTTCGCTACACAAAGCCATCTTTTAATTTCATTTTCTTTTTCTTTAGATTCCTGATTTCAATGCTTTATATGACAACTTACTACTTATACATCACAGATGTCTTTTCCTTGTACAGAATATTCTTCAGGTCTTTACAGAGGGTCATTTAACCCTGACCATAAAAGATTCTCACACATATCCTGACTCTGTGCAACACCTCAAGTGTCTATCATACAGAACATTTTACCACTTCAATATTCAAAATATTTCACTGTCTTGATAAATATTTAGTACTTTTATTTTCTTTCTATTCATTACATGGGAATTACTGTTTCTACATTCAGAATTCTCTTGGCTAAGATGTTCCTAACCTGGACCATCAGGAGTCTGAACCATCCAAGTTGGGAACAAAATTTGGAGAGGTATGCATTTGTTTCCTTGAGGAATTGTCTGAATTTCAGAGCTTACCCAAAGGGGTGGTTAATTCAAAAGACATAAAGAACCATGGCTCTAGGAGAATCTTCTTCATAGAAGTCTCTATTCATTTGTTCTAGAAGAGTCTGCATGACTTTTCAAACATAAGTAATAGAAAATGGTCACCACATACGTACACACTATCAATCTTACCCTTTCAGAGATGTGTTAAATTCTTCATGAAAGGACACTGGCTCTGGAAATGACATAAGCTCTGAAAAATGCTGACTGAATGATCCACAGATTACTTTACCAACTGTTGTTTCATCTACACCTACTATACAGCAACCATGACTGAAGGCTCTTCAGTAGCTACAGAAGTAGTGGCTTCCTATGAGTTCACACTTCATATAGACAACAGTTCAAAAAAAGAGTATTTAAAACAGAAGAGAGCTGCCAAAAGAAACTACCGATCAAGGACTGTGGGAATTCAGTGATGGAAGATATGTCTTTCCTGGTTGATAATATCAAAAAGGATTGCTACAATGGAAATTCAGGTCAGGAGGCAACACTTAGAACTGGACGTGGAACAACAGACTGGTTCCAAATAGGAAAAGGAGTCCATCAAGGCTGTATATTGTCACCCTGCTTATTTAACTTATATGCAGAATACATCATGAGAAATGCTGGGCTGGAAGAATCACAAGCTGGAATCAAGATTGCCGGGAGAAATATCAATCACCTCAGATATGCAGATGACACCACCCTTATGGCAGAAAGTGAAGGAGAACTAAAGAGCCTCTTGATGAAAGTGAAAGAAGAGAATGAAAAAGTTAGCTTAAAGCTCAACATTCAGAAAACTAAGATCATGGCATCTGGCCCATCACTTCATGGGAAATAGACAGGAAAACAGTGTCAGACTTTATTTTTTGGGGCTCCAAAATCACTGCAGATGGTGATTGCAGCCATGAAATTAAAAGACGCTTACTCCTTGGAAGGAAAGTTATGACCAACCTAGATAGGATATTCAAAAGCAGAGACATTACTTTGCCAAAAAAGGTCTGTCTAGTCAAGGCTATGGTTTTTCCAGTGGTCATTTATGGATGTGAGAGCTGGACTGTGAAAAAAGCTGAGCACCAAAGGGTTGATGCTTTTGAAATGTGGTTTTGGAGAAGACTCTTAAGAGTCCCTTGGACTGCAAGGAGATCCAACCAGTCCATTCTGAAGGAGATCAGCCCTGGGATTTCTTTGGAAGGACTGATGCTAAAGCTGAAACTCCAGTACTTTGGCCATCTCATGTGAAAAGCTGACTCATTGGAAAAGACTCTGATGCTGGGAGGGATTGGGGGCAGGAGGAGAAGGGGACAACGGAGGATGAGATGGCCGGATGGCATCACCAACTCGATGGACATGAGTTTGAGTGAACTCCAGGAGTTGGTGATGGACAGGGAGGCCTGGCGTGCTGCAATTCATGGAGTCACAAAGAGTTAGACATCACTGAGTGACTGAATTGAACAATGGAAATATTAAAAAATGAACTTTGAGGAATAGAAAACATAGATTAGTCTTGACTTGCATCTCTCAAATCCTGGGCTCTCTGGGGCCCAGTCCTCTCAAGTTCCATTGAAGCAGTTTGAGAAGAGGTCCTACAAATCAACAAATCTCCCTTTGCAGAAGTCCTCAGGAAGACACAAAGACTTCACTGGAAGACAACTATTTTATAAGTAAGAAAAGTTTAAACAGCATGAGAATAATCTTACAAAGTTTCAGCCAACAGCTTCATTTTATAGTATTAATATGTGATATCATTCTAATGCTTTAAAAGCTGCAAACATCAAACACTTGAATTCATCAAATTTTTGCTCATATCTTCAAGGGAAAAAAAAGTCTTTTATAAAAAGTACTTTTCATAGCACTGTTTAGCATCATTGCCCTCTATGATTAATCTATTTTCAAGAGCCAGGATAATTGTCTTCACATTAGTATTTTCAATCACTAAAAAGAAGGATTAATAGCTGTGTTTTTCCATAATGATGTCTTGTACGTGCTAACCCTAGTCAATCGTGCCCTTCTTTCTCCCACTGTAAAAAAATGTTTTTTTCTGAGTCCCCAGTCAAATTATGGCACATCTCTTTTCAAACAAATTATATTATGTTGTTTTCTTGTAATATTCATCTTGATCTTTTAGTATGAAAAATACAAGTAGACTAGGATTTGCACTGCTATCTACACTTAATGTTTTCTCTCAGATTAATTCTTTTGCTGGTTATTCTATTTATACTATCTATATATCTGGAGATATAGAGAAGTAATTGGCACAATCATAACACTGATTCCAAAAGACCACTCAACCGAACAGTTTATTAAATGGTTTTCTTTTTTGTTTTTTTTTCATATAATTTTCTAATAGCCCAATGATTTGACAGTGCCAAATATGCATGGATTTTGTAACACAGCTGAAAAACCCTGACCAAAAGTTGAAGTATTAGCAAATTCATTTACTTTATCAACAGATCTGTTCATTTTTCTGCCATTACTTGGATCAAATTATTTATCATGAAGATGGTATGGTACTCCACCTCACTGATTGCTCCTGGTCTGTTTTCTTTCATTCTCTTCACCCCTTCATTGGTCTCAGCCCTTAAGCATACACTGTTGGTTCTTAGCTATTGTCTGTAGTTGTTTCTCAATTTCTCCAGTTGTTTTTCAACTGTTGCAAGTTAGCACATAGCTCTGCCCTCTCTCCCAAGTCCCAGCTCTTCATCTTCTATTGATGGCAAGGTCTTTACTTTCAGGCATCCAACAATGGCCTGAACTAAGACTGAATTGCCCTTCTTTACAGTCTACTCTTTATCACGTCTCCCCTACCTCCACACATGATTCTCACTACCGTTGATCAGGCTAACAGCTTAGAAGAGTAGGAGGAATAAAGCGCAGGTGATGGAAGGATGGGAGCAGGTGAACAGGGATAAATGGATATGAATGAAACAATGAAACCCAGATAGCTTGGCTTAGTTTTCAGGTCCACCCTATCTTGTACCAATCTTACTTTTTAACCTCCCAGACAGTTACATTATCTATACAAATTAGTTTGCCCATTATACACAAAACATATTACATTTTCCCAATCATGTATTTTGCGTGTGTTTCTCCTGCCTGGGATGCTCTTCTTACCTTCACTGCCCACATCAATCTCCAGATCTTCTGCAAAGATGACTTACCTGCATACTGAGTAACAAAGCAGGAATTGCCTGATGACATCTCTCTCATAGTTGTCTTCTAATTGTTCAACTTCTCAGGTATTTATGAACTCTACCTCACACTGCAACATATGATCCTTGTTAGCTCATCCTATCACCCTGACAAGAGGCCTAAACCAATCCATCTCCAATAGTGGGATTCACTTAACTACTCTCAGTTTTGACGTACAATAAATACAGAGAATAATACCACCTATATTTGCAAGGTTTTTGGACCCTAACATCCCTCCAGATTGACTCATATTTCACGAAGCACCCTCCCTCAAAAAAAGAAACAACAACAAAAAATCTTCCTCCCTATTTTGATCATTGACAATTAGCCAGCAACTACAAGGTAACTAAAATTCTTTGTGCAATTTCATACAACAAAAAGAACATAAGGAAATGAAGTTATTCCCATACTCGGGAGAGCAATCCATTGCCTGTATGATGTTATGTATGAATCAGGTGCCACTCTCTTGCTGGAGGCAAAGCTTTTAGAGAACACTCTTATATCTACTTTCTAAATTATGTATAAGGAACCTGACTCAGAAATAGCAATTCTGCCACGGATTCTTGTAACACAGTTCTAAGAGTCTTAAAAATGAATTTCCCAAACTACACTTCCCTGTCATTGCTACTTAAAAGTAGAAAAAGATGAATGAGTTAATTAGATATAAAATTGCCCTATGTGATCTGAACTAAACTATATTAAATAATGGATCAAAAAGTTCAAAAGTAAGAACATAAGAAATTTAACCTCAACCATAAAACCAGAGGACTCTGATAGCCTGGAGAACAGTCATATATATTCTCTAAAATGGTAGCTAGAACTTTGCAAATTTTTACACATCATGAAATTTTCTTTAGTATTCCATTTGGCATTAACATTTTCTCTTCTAGACAGAAGTCATGAGCTCACATTTTCAAGCAATTATTTATGAACCACACTTCCCTCAATAAAACAAGTAAATATACATTCACATTAGTGAAATAACAATGAAATAGATTTTAGCACTAAGTAAAATAACACAGACACTATCAGCGATTTCAGAGAACTCTGCAGTGTAGTTTATAACTTTAGTCTCACCAGGACTAATAAGAGTAAATTAATACAGCACTCTATGTCAGAAACCATTCTAAGTGTTTGTAAACATTATTGCATTGAAACCCCAGAGCAACCATATGGAATAGTTCTTATCATTATCCCAGTTTAATGATGAAAAATCTGAAGCACAGATAGGTTTAAGCAGTTTTCTAGGGTAAAGATCACACAATTAATACTTGGAAAGGCCAGGGTCTGAATCTTGTAGTTTGACCTAAGGGTTAAACGTAACCACCACTTACTCCTTCACAACACCTCACCCCCAGCTTTCACTCTGTTGGTCACTTGCCATGAGTCCCCCAACAGGAAATACATGAAATATTACAGTATAATTAATGGTAAAAAGATTCAAATATTTTAATATGTTCAAGTTGTTACAATGCAATAAAAGAGGTGTGTATGACTATGTTAGCTTCCCTGGTGGCTCAGAGATAAGAAAACCTCCTTAAGTGAACGGTGCAAAGAAATGGAGGAAAACAACAGAATGGCAATATTTTTTTCAAGAAAATTAGACACCAAGGGAACATTTCATGCACAGATGGCCACAATAAAGGACAGAAACAGCAAGGATCTAACAGAAGCAGAAGAGATTAAGAAGAAATGGCAAAAAAGGTCTTAATAACCCAGATAACTACTGTGGTGTGATCACTCACCTAGAGCCAGTCATCCTGGAGTGTGACGTGAAGTGAACCTTAGGAAGCATTACTACAAACAAAGCTAGTGGAGGTGATGGAATTCTAGCTGAGCTATTTCAAATTCTAAAAAATGATGCTGTTAAAGTGCTTCACTCCATATGCCAGCACATCTGGAAAACTCAACAATGGCCACAGGACTGGAAAAAGCCAGTTTTCATTCCAATCCCAAAGAAGGGCAATGCCAAAAAATATTGAAAGTACCACATGATTGCACTCGTTTCACATATAGCAAGGTCATGCTTAAAATCCTGTAAACCAGGCTTCAACAGTATGTAAACCAAGAACTTCCACATGTACAAGCTGGATTTAGAAAAGGCAGAGGAACCAGAGATCAAATTGCCAACATCCGTTGGATCGTTGAAAAGGCACGAGAGTTCCAGAAAAAACATCTACTTCTGCTTCATTGACTATGCTAAATCCTTTGACTGTGTGTATCAGAACAAACTGTGGAAAACTGTTAAAGAGATGGGAATACCAGACCACCTTACTTGTCACTGAAAAACTTGTATGCAGGTAAAGAAGCAACAGTTAGAACTGGACTTGGAACAATGAACTGGTTCGAAATTGTGAAAGGAGTACGTCAAGACTGTATATTGTCACCCTATCGTTTAAATTATATGCAGAGTTTATCATGAAAAATGCTGGGTTGGATGAATCACAAGCTGGAATCAAGACTGCCAGGAGAAATATCAACAACCTCAGATAGGCAGATGACATCACTTTAATGGCAGAAAGCAAAGAGGAACTAGAGAGCCTCTTGATGAGGCTGAAAGTTGAGAGTGAAAAAGCTAGCTAAAAGCTCAACATTTGAAAACTAAGATCATGGCAACCAGTCCTATCACTTCATGGCAAATAGATGGGACAAACGTGGAAACAGTGACAGGCTTTATTTTCTTGGGCTCCAAAATCACTGCAGATGGTGACTGCAGCCATAAAATTAAAAGACATTTGCTCCTTGGAAGAAAATCTATGATAAACCTAGACAGTGTATTTAAAAAGCAGACATTACTTTGCCAACAAATTCTGTCTAGTCAAAGGTATGGTTTTTCCAGTAGTCGTGTATGGATGTGAGAGTTGGATCATAGAGAAGGCTAAGCACTGAAGAATTGATGCTTTTGAACTTTGGTGTTGGAGAAGATTCTTGAGAGTCCCTTGGACTGCAAGGAAATCAAACCATTCAATCCTAAAGGAAACCAACCCTGAATTCTCACTGGAAGGAATGATGCTGAAGCTGAAACTCCAATACTTTGGTCACTTGGTGGGAAGAGCTGACTCATTGGAAACAACCCTGATGCTAGGAAAGATTGAGGTCCGGAGGATGAGATGGTTGGATGGCATCACGACTCAATGGACATGAGCTTGAACAAATTCTGGGAGATAGCGAAGGACAGGGAAGCCTGGTATGCTGCAGTCCACGGGGTTGCAAAGAGTCAGACACAACAATGACTGAACAACAATTGGTGGCTCAGACAGTAAAGAATTCTGCCAATAATGCAGGAGACCTGGGTTTGATCCCCGGGTCAGGAAGATCCCTTGGAAAAGGGAATGGCTACCCACTCCAGCAGTCTTGCCTGGAAAATTCCATGGACTGAACAGACTGGCAGCATACAATCCATGGGGTAGCAAAAAGTCGGACAGGACTAAGCAACCAACACTAATACACATGAGTATGACAGGGAACTGTATATTCCTCATGGAATTTCCCCACCTCTTCTGATATTTAAGAAAAGTGAGGGAGGGCAAGATTTGTGGAAGTGGAATTTGTCTTGCATTTTCAAGAATGGAGAAGAAGGATTCCAAGTGAAAAGAATAAAGTGAGACAAAATTAAAAGTCAAGACAATACAGGGTGTTAATGAGGAACAAGGAGTGACTTGGCTTACCTTGCACAGGAGATATGTAAAGAATAGTTACAGGGGGAGAACCTGGGAAAGAATCTCAGAAAGCCAGGTGGGGGCCAGACTGAATACCACAGATGTTGAACGCTTAGCCAAGGGGTGAATCTCATTCTGCTCATAGTCATCGTATTTTTTTCCCTATTCAAAGCCAGATCACAAAGAGAACAAGATGATGAAGAGTGAAAGTTGCTGAGTCATGTCTGACTCTGCTACACCATGAACTGTCATTCACCAGTCTCCTCTGTCCATGGGATTCTCCAGGCAAGAATACTGGAGTGGGTTGCCATTTCTTTCTCCAGGAGTTTTTCATGATCCAGGGATTGAACTTGGGTCTCCTGCATTGCAGGCAGATTCTTTACTATCTGAGCCATGGGCTATGATGAAAACAGGATGACACTTCATTAATATTAATCTGGCAAAAAGATACATAGGACTGGAAGAGGGAAGCAGGTGAAGGGTTACTATCATGCTACATATGAGAGGTACTGAAGCTTCCAGCTATGGGGATGGATGTAGACAGGAACAGACAATACAACAGAGAGAGAAAGTAATAGTGCCAGTCTATTGTCTGGACTGCAGGCAGTAAAAAAGGAACAGCTCCTGGTTATGAGTTGGAAACATGAATATACATAAGTAGAACCAGGTTTGAGATGAGAAAAAATAGCATTTTGAACCTACCGATTTTGAGACATTTCAGATACAGAAGTCTGCCACAAAAAGAGTAGAAAGAAGAGCTGATCCATGTGAATAGGGTGAAAGAAAGTGATATTCAAAATAAGCACAGTGAAATTAAAAAAAAAATCACTGCAATACTTTTCAGTGGAACAGTCCTAACAGCATCTGATTTCTCAAACAAGGTAGCAAGTCTATTTATATTTTTCAAACACTGTTCCTCTTGGTACCATACCATGTACATAGTAAATTCACAAATGTCTAATGAGGCTTCATAAAACAAGATATAAATGCCATTCATCTGGAGACATTCACATCAGAATCATGGAAACACTTTGCAAATAGGATATGACATCATTTTTATACATTTAAAAAGAGGCCTTTCTAACAGTCTGTAACAAATATTAATAGCTGGAAACATCACTGTTACCCATCACACAAGGAAAATCTTACTAAGATAATGATCAACTGGCCCTGCTCTATCTAAAGTGATTAGGGTAAATGGAGGTATTTCATTTCTTTCTGGTCTTAAGCAGAGGATTCAGGCTATCATGACCCCAATAATCAGCTAAAAGTGTTAAATTCACAGAATACTCTTTGTAAGCATACATCAATCCCTTTTCTTTAGCTTTTTCTTCTTTTTAAAAAAAAAAAAAACAAAAAGTGCTTTGAAGACACGTTTTCCTGACCACCTACCAGAAGAAATCAAGGTTCTGTGGTCCTTATATTTCAAAAACTCTGAAAGCAATGGACAACTAAGAGTCAAGTCTGATGCTATGAGCCAGATACATAGCAAGCACTTGGTAAATTGTTTTTAATAAAATGATTCAATATACTAGGTAACAGGAATTTCTTGACTAATATTCTTAACTGCTAGCTGATTCCCTGAAGTTTTCCTGTTAATACTTTTTTTTTTACCTTCCTGGTTCTTCTCTGAATCCATTCCAATTAGGTTCACTCCCCAACACTCTAGAAAAGCTTCCCATGTCAACAATGTCTTCCACTTGATATACTCATGGATCACTTTGCTGTCATGTGGCATGGGAACCACTCTCTTTGAAATGTCTTTCTGTGACTTTCCTGACACCACCCTTTCTGATTTCCTCCTCCATCACTGGCTCTTTCCCCTTTGTTCAGTTCAGTTCAGCTCGGTCACTCAGTCATGTCCGACTCTTTGCAACCCCATGAATTGCAGCATGCCAGGCCTCCCTGTCGATCACCAACTCCCGGAGTTCACTCAGTCGCGTGTCCATCGAGAAATCCTGGAGTCCGTGGGGTTCTGTCTTGGGCCCCCCTTTTTTTTGGAGGCCCAAACTCTACTAATATGATTTCATCATGTCTCATGACTTAAAATTCTACCTTTATCAAAATGATTTCCAAATCTTTATCTTCAGCTCTGATCTCTTGTTGAAATTTCAAGCTTCAATTACCACCTACCATCATGGACAACTAACATTCTGATTTCATCAGGTACACGATGGAATGCTTGATTTTTCCCCCACATATGCCTTTACCCCACAACATTGCTCCAGAGGAAGAGTGACCACCATATACAGATAGCCTGTATCAGTATCTGAACAGAATGGGTACTATGTTGAAAGAAACCCGAATCAGCGATGACCCTATGAGACCAAGGTTAATATAAATGTTGTGTCAGATAAATATAGACATTGTAAATGGAAGAGCACCATTAAAACATACTATTTTTTCTATAAAATGTGAGGTAGAGGAATAGGTAGATGGTACCCATAGTTCTAGAGAATAGTACGTCTTAAACTACAGACTCAAGTTGGTCCCATTTTCTGCTTGAATTCCTGGGCTTTCATCATATCCCTGTTAAGACAACGGCTTCTCAGGTGGTGCAGTCGTAAAGAATCTGCCTGCCAATGCAGGAAATGTGTGTTTGATTCCTGGGTTGAGAAGCTCTCCTGGAGGAAGGAATGGCACCCCTCTCTAGTATTCTTGTCTGGAAAATTCCATGACAGAGGAGCTTGGAAGGCTACAAAGAGAGCATGGGGTTGCAAAGAGACGGACACAACTGAACACGCACAGGTGCCTGCAGGCGAGCAGGTGATTGAGTGCTTGGACTCAGATTAAAGCTCCAAGTGCAAGGACAGAGTAGGATTCTGAAGCCTAATACAGGGTATGGATCCAAGAGAATATGGAAATGCCCAAGTGAAATCCAGTTGTCTAGGAACTTCATAAGCCAGCAGAGGAAAACAGGAGCACAGTAGGGCAAGAAGCAGAGCCTCAAATCTACTCGAACGATTAACACGTAGGTCATGTTCCATTTTTGTCTCTAGCAATGCTGGCCATGCCCACAGGTCAGGTGAGACAGGGGATGGGCCACATGCAATCCATTCTTTTAGAACACAGGCAGCGATCTTTCCAGAATCCCAACTCACTGCTGTTATTTCCTTTGCTCATAGACCAACAGTATTCCCTATTATGTGATAATCCCAAACTCTTCCAACTAGCATACAAGGTCCTTAATATTCACGTCCTTTCCTAACTCTGTAGCCTCATCTGTTAGTTCAGCAAAACACAAACCCCACAGTTACCAAGCCATTTCATTCTCCTCGTGCCTCTGAACATGTCGTTTTCCTCCAGCTCGCTAAATTTCTGTGCAGCTTCCAAGATTCAGGAACTGTCCTCCTCAGAGCTTCACTGGAGCTCCAAAAGAGAACTGAGTTTCCATTCTTCCAGATCATTTCTTCTGGGCACACAGCTAGACTGTTCCCCAGCATCTTCTAGAGTTAGATGTGACCACAGCATGAAGTGCTCAAATGAACTGTCAGGTCAGGGGTCCCTGAGTCTCAGCCATCACACGGGAAAGCCGTTACAAAGCAGACACTAGGCCCCACATCCACATGCTGTTTCACTTAGTCTGCAGTGAGGCCCAGAAATCCAGTGGTTTTTAAAGCTCCTCAGAGGTCATTCTAACGTGGAGGGGAGGAGCACTAAAGAAATCCATGCAGACCGTCCAGTGTCAAATTAAGATGCTGCCATCCACGTGCTCACATTCTGCCTCATAAATAACCTCAGAGACACACTGGTTACTTCTGCCATTCATCACGTTTTGTTTATATACCTGTCTCCTGACCACACCAAACACTGCGAGGAAAAGAACAAAATCTTGTCATTTTTGTATCTTCATTGTTAACTGGCACTTTTAGAAGGAATTCAACAAGCATTTTTGAGTGTATGAAAGAAATATGTTTATCACATATATTTCATTTTAATTTTGACAGGGTATTTCATTAACATATTTCATGAAAAATTGAGAACACCATTCATATTATACTTGGAACACTAGATTCATATAATTTGTCATTCATGAATAGATGAAAACAGGTCACAAAGTGCATTGGCAAACACACTTTTCCCTTTTATTACTATTACAAAAATGCCTTATCTGTAGATTTCTGTTGTCTTATCATTTAAAATAATGGTGAAATATTGGAATAAAATCCTCATTTCGATAGGCTAGATCAAGGTAAAGAAGAAAAGCCTAAAAATAATGCACAGAATGTCTGACGGTAGGTTGTATTTTTACCTGATGAGATTTGGGAGAAAGCAAAAATAAATTAAAATATTTTAGGAGAAACCTTACTTAGAAATATTTTTAGGTAGCTCCTCTACACATGAGGGAAAGTGACAGTCACTCAATCATGTCCGGACTCTTTGTGATCCCTTGCACTATAGCCCACCAGGCTCCTCTGTCCATGGGGATTCTGCAGGCAAGAATACTGGAGTGGGTTGCCATTCCCTTCTCCAGGGGATCTTCCCAACCCAGGGATTGAACCTGGGTCTCTCTCATTGGAGGCAGATTCTTTACCATCTGAGCCACTGTATACACAGAGGCCAAAGATCAGAAAAATAATAATAATAATACAAAGTCAAATGAAGCTACACTGATAAAAGCTATAAATTGATTTAAGAATATAATACAGTGGTATTCACAGTTTTTAAACCTTAATTTTTAGAGAAGGAATTGATTCAACATTATTAGCCAAACTTCAATTCATTTAACTGAAATCAGATTCATCAACTTATATCATGATACCTTCACTTTTAAAACTGAATATGTATATAAACTTTATAACTGTTCCAATAGTTAAAGTCAGGATTTCAAAAGTCAGGTATTATAAGATCCAATCAGTCTCAAGGTCTTCAGTTGCTTCTTGCTGTTTCCTAAAACGTGACAGTTGCCATTTAATGACATTCACTTGAATATTTCCCTCAAGCACTTTGAGATTTAAAATTACACTCACAAGGAAAGATATACCTTGCTAACAGTCATTTCCTCAATTTTATTTCCCTATCTAGCAATGATTGTTACCAAATGTAATTGTCGCTATAGAATGTGCTTTTCTATTTTTGCCAAAGTAGACAAATTATGATAAAATGTATTATCAGCCACATGCTACTAGTTGAGAAAAAAGATGACAGTGGTGAAAGGCAGATATCAATTTCCTCTGAGAATGCACATCTCCATTTTCCCTTTACAATCTTGATAGGGGGTCTTCAGAACAGAATGCCTCACGGTTTCCGTCCTTTCAAATGAAGACTCTCACAATGAGAGATGCAAGAGGCATTGCAACTGCCTCTTTTGATTATTTTATTTTTTAATTTCTAGACCTGAAGCACTTAATCTCCAAAGCTGAGAATTTTTAGTGAAGAGAAATCATAAGACTGAACACAATGCTTTTTAACTATTCATAAATATTCCTGCTTATTCCTTACAAACATCCAAACAATTCAGGAGTATTATTTAACACAGTTATTAAGAGTCTGCAGGATACAAGGAATTTGGAGGAGGAGTGGGGGGCTGTATTTAAAGAGGAAGATTTCAGTTAACTTTGCTTTGACTCTTGGGTAAACATGGGTGAGACTTTCTCCAGTGAATGGAATGAGATTATGAAAGATTAATGAAGATTGCCTTTGGCAGAAAAGATCAGGATTTAGATGGCTGGAAAATTCAGTTAATTAATCCTCTTAAAATACAGAGGTAGAAGAGGGAGAATGACAGCCTGTATATGGGACTGTGTATTCCACTGCTCAGACTCTGCTTAGTTTCATTTAGGAGTGTATCTCTGCAATCTACAACAGCCTTACCCACAAGTGCTACCCCTCCTTATGCTAGTAGCTCCGTGCAAGGCCAGGGTCTGCTTATATCTCCATACCTGCACATGTTCCTCCCTCCCCCAGAATACACAGCATCTTCTTGTTCTCCTGACCCTCTTCCATGACATATCTGAAGATTACACAGTCCTCCCCAACGTGGCATCTTCAGCCTCAAGAAGGTGTATCAGGGACTGACCCCATCACTGAGGCATGTACAGCAGTGCTTTTCTTTTTTTTAAATTAAACCTAGCAAATAACTAGATCTTACATCTATGTTCCCCTCTGTATGCCCTCCAGTATTACACAGAATGGGTTAACTAATTGATTTGAACAAACTGCACCATCCTTTGTCATATTTTTAAATAATCTTTAAAAAGCATTTCATTTCCGTTCAAAGAAAGGCAGCTGATTCATTACTAGCACCACTTAGGCAACAGTATTTTAATTCAAAAATAGGTGATTAAAAGAATAAAAATTATACCCAAGACTATAAAACACATAGCTTTAATATCAACTAGCTTCATTTTCCCAAAAGTATAACTGTATTTACTTGAAGTCCACTGCATTTCCTTAGAGTTACCCTGAAATTAAACCTTCTACTGACAGACTAGGCTTCTTTCACCCTTGTTACTTTAATACCCTGATTCTAGTAAATGATGGCTAATGGTGTCAGACTGTGGTATTGTTATGTTGCTCATTGCTGAATGTACACTTTGCACTCTTTTCTATCTTTTTCCCTTAGCATTTTGTGCTCCAATGCAAACACAATATTCTCAAACCAAAGAATCAAAAATCTGACAGTTTTAATAGCACAATCACTCATCTATGTCATAAGTGGGTTGTTCTTATGCTTTATTTCTGATACCATGTAAATAATTTTTCTTTTGATTATCCCTGGTTTCATAACTTGATTGTGATATGTGCTGTCTTCTAAATTAGTGCTTTAAGAGTTTCTTTTATGCCTTCATTCTGAATTTATTAAGTTCTTGGCTTTGATTGGAAGTCATAGAAACACCTGTGCTTTTTCAGAAGATGGCTTCCTATTTTTCCATTCTCGATGCAGTTCCCCAGGGCTCTGGGACAAGTGTTACAAAACCATGTGGGGTTCTTACTGGCTGTGTCTCCTCATTCATATCCCTTCCTTCCCAAGTCCCCAGGGGCTGTCTGGCTGTAGACTTCCTGCATGTCCTAGCAGAACAGCTTCCTATCCTGAGCTTCTGACCCTGAAGCAATAACACATCTTTGAGATCTCCTAGGAGGACACTCCTAGGAGCATTACTGACTCAATGGACATGAACTTGAGCAAACTCCGGGATATGGTGAAGGTCAGGGAAGCCTGGCGTGCTGTAGTCCATGGGGTCACAAAGAATTGAACACGACTGAGAGACTGAACAACAAGGAGGATGCTGTTGCCAAAAACAAGGGGTCAGACAAGGGTAAATAAATACAGAAGCAAGAGTGTTACACTTAGTAAGAGCCTGGGAGCCTTTCTTGAGACCCAGGGAAAGTGGAGGAAATTCCACCAACGTATACCTGGAGCCAGGTGCCAGCCACTCAGCCAGCTTTAGACCCTCTCTGCTCCTCCAAGCCCTGCTCTCTGGATTTCTCTCCTCACATCATTCCTTTCCTATACTAGGCAGGCTATTTTCTCTGGTTTCTATAATCTTTTCTTTTCTAAACTCTTGAAAGACAACAAAGGAACAGATAAGATAGATTGGTTCTTGAGGGGAAAAAAAAGAATCTCAGCTGTTTTTCTCAACAATCCATTTTCCTCATTTCCAAAGAAGAAAAAGTGACTTATTTCCAAGGAAGGCTCTTTGCTTATGTATGAGTATTTTTGTAATTTAAGTTAATCAAAAAATCTTTAAGCTTTTCTTTCAAATCTTAGAAGTGAAGAGAACTCCAATTTCAGCTCAGACATGTAAAGAGCTTGGAAGATGTCATCCCTCTTGTCCTTACAATAAGAGTTGGAGAAGCTGAAAATCAATGGCTTTTCTTCACTTATGGGAGAACTGAGGTTTTGGGGCAAACCACTGACTCAATATCTGGAAACGCAGACAAAACAGAGAGATACTACATTTGGAGCAGAAGTCAATGGATGCCAGAAATATAGAATCAATTATCTGACAAGTAATTTTGGTCAAATAACTAGAAGCTGAGGGCCTAGAGTGAGAAACTCCTGGGGTTGTAACCATAAGGGAGCTCCCATGCTTTCCTAGGCTTTCTTCCAATAGCTTCATCAAATTCTCATGGTAAGGATCCAAGAAGGTTTCACATGTGGACCTGGCAAGGAGAGGGAAAGAAAAGCCATTGTTATACCTCCCTGATTCTTCTCCCTAACAAAGGGGAGAGACTTGGCTAGAAGAAAACACGGAAAAACAAATCCCAGCTAGAGGAGGAGGCTGCCCTCTCTAGGCCTCTGCAGTCTTTCTGTCATGTCTATAGGAAATAATAACAAAAAACCCAGTGTGAACAGGGTCAAGATTTCAAGGAAATACGTAGGGATGGTTCAGCAAGGGAGGGAGATAAAGGGATGTAGATAAAGATGAAAAACAATATTCATGGACAAAGGACAGAAACATCTGTGAAGGTTACTGCGCTGAGATACTGCTCCTGCTGTTCAGTCCCTAAGTTGGTCTAACTCTTTGTGACCCCATGGACTGCAGTGCACCTGGCTAACTCTATCCTCCTCTATTCCCCTGAGTGTCCTCAAATTCATGTCCACTGAGTCAGTGATGCAATCCAACTGTCTCATCCTCTGTTGCCCCCTTCCTCTTTTTGCCTTCAATCTTTCCCAGAATTGGTGTCTTTTCTTGTGACATAGATCCTTTCAAAGACTGAGACTTTATCAAATGGTAGAACAAAAACACTCCCTTCTCCCTAAAACCTTACCATACTACCAGTGGCTCCAGAATAACAGCTGACCATGGCTAAAAGACCTGCAAGACACACTCTGAAGAGGAATACTTAGGGAAGACCAAGTCAAGATAAGAGACAAAGACAAGGATACTACAAGAATTTAAAGCTTCTTCTACCTATGGCTACAACAAACATTAAACCCAACCAAACTCCCAGTCAGACTAACATAAGTGCTGACACTAAAGGCAAATATATCACAGCATTTACTACCTGATACTACATGTCTGGCTTTCAACAAAATGTTACAACGCATGTCTGTGGAGATAAATCATGCGTCCAAACCAGATTAAGATGGGACACAGATGTAGTTAACAAACAAGGAATTTAAGTAACTGTAATCCAAAAAAGCAAAATGGCTGTCTGAGGAGGCCTTACAAATAACTGTGAAGAGAAAGGAAGCTAAAATCAAAGGAGAAAAGGAAAGATATACCCATTTGAATGCAGAGTTCCAAAGAATAGCAAGAAGAGATAAGAAAGCCTTCCTCAGTGATCAATGTAAAGAGACAGAGGAAAAAAATAGAATGGGAAAGACTAGAGATCTCTTCAAGAAAATTAGAGATACCAAGGAAACATTTCATGCAAAGGTGGGCGAAATAAAGGACAGAAATGTAGGGACCTAACAGAAGCAGAAGACATTAGAAGAGGTGGTAAGAATACACAGAAGAATTGTACAAAAAAAGATCTTCACACTCAGATAATCATGATGCTGTGATCACTCACCTAGAGCCAGACATCCTGGAATGTGAAGTCAAGTGGGCCTTAGGAAGCATCATTATGAACAAAGCTAGTGGAGGTGACAGAATTCCAGTTGAGCTATTTCAAATCCTGAAAGATGATGCTGTGAAAGTGCTGCACTCAATATGCCAGCACATTTGGAAAACTCAGCAGTGGCCACAGGACTGGAAAAGGTCAGTTTTCATTCCAATACCAAAGAAAGGCAATGCCAAAGAATGCTCAGACTACCGCACAATTGCACTCATCTCACATGCTAGTAAAGTAATGCTCAAAATTCTCCAAGCCAGGCTTCAGCAATANAGCCGCTGCCCCTGACCTCGGAAGTGGGGTGGCTCCTCTCAGCCGTTCCTGCGCCAGTCACAGCCCGGGACTCTCGGCCACTGTCTCTTGGACGCGGGGTGGTTCCTCTCGGCCGCGCTTAGTGAGCCGGCTCCACAGCCACCTGCACTTAGTGACTATTCATTATTTCTTAACCCATCCAGAAAATCTGTGTCTTTTAGTTGGTATATTTACAACTTTTGCATTTAATATAATCATGGTGAAATTAAGGATACCATTTTATCATTTGTTTTTTGTTCATTTCCTCTATTACTCATTTCTTTTTTCCACTTCCTGACTTCTTTTGAGTTATTTAAACATTTCTAGTGTTTAATTCATCTAATGTGTTTTTATTATATCTCAGTATAATTTTTTAGTGGTTATTCTGGGGATTATAATATACATACTTCTTGTAGTTTATACAGAGTCAACTTTACCACTTCACGTGGGATGTAAAAATCTTACTACCATAGAAGTCTCTTTATCCTTCCCCTTTCCAACTGTTTTATATATTATATTTCACTCATTAAAAACTTCATTGACGATATTCTAATTTCTGCTTTCAAGCATCAAGCATATTTAAAGAACTCAGGAAGAGAAGAATAGTCTTATATATTTACCATTTTTGTTGCACTTTCCTCGTTCCTTATGTTCCACATTTCCTTCTGGTATCATTTCTCTTCTGCATCTATAGAATTTCTTTTCATTCTTTCAGAGTAGATCTGCCACCAATAAGTTCTTTCTTTTTCCTGAAAATGTTTTTATTTCACCTGATTCATTCCTGAAGGATATTTTCAGTAGTTATAGAATTCTAGGTTCACAGGTTTTTTCCCTCAAATATTTCCTTAAATAGTCTCTGTGAATGTGTGTGCATGCATGTACATGCCCAGCCACTTCAATCGTGTCTGCCTTTTTGCGACGATATGGACTGGAGCCCACCAGCCCCCACTGTCCATAGGATTCTCCAAGCAAGAATGCTAGAATGGGTTGCCATTTCCTCCTCCAGGGGATTTTCCAGACCCAGGGATAGAACCCACATCTCCTGTATCTCCTGCATTGCAGGCATATTCTTTACCACTGAGCCACCAGGGAAGCCAGATAGTCTCTGTTGCTGCTGCTGCTGCTGCTGCTGCTGCTGCTGCTGCTGCTGCTGTGTCACTTCAGTCATGTCTGACTCTGTGCGACCCCATAGACAANGGGATAGAACCCACATCTCCTGTATCTCCTGCATTGCAGGCATATTCTTTACCACTGAGCCACCAGGGAAGCCAGATAGTCTCTGTTGCTGCTGCTGCTGCTGCTGCTGCTGCTGCTGCTGCTGCTGCTGTGTCACTTCAGTCATGTCTGACTCTGTGCGACCCCATAGACAACAGCCCACCAGGCTCTGCCCTCCCTGGGATTCTCCAGGCAAGAACACTGGAGTGGGTTGCCATTTCCTTCTCCAATGTACGAAAGTGAAAAGTGAAAGTGAAGTCACTCGTGTCTGACTCTTCGCGACCCCATGGACTGTAGCTTACCAGGCTTTTCTGTCCATGGGATTTTCCAGGCAAGAGTACTGGAGTAGGGTGCCATTGCCTTCTAATATACACTAAATCTTAAGAATGTTGAAATTGCTTTTAGGGACCCAGAACCTGTTCCATTTTGACCTCTTATCAAAAGAAGATATATATTGAATAGATATTCAAATATAGTATGTCTTTGTACTTCTACATTTGCCCTCAAGATCTCAGAGTAGAAAAGCTGCCATAGCATATATAAAATGTTCACTTATGATGAACCATTGAGCCAACAGCTCAAAATCACAACCTGTCACTGCTTTCATCAACTTGGTCTTTCACAATTAACTAAAAAGACATATTGACTCTCTTATCACAGTTTCAGTTCTCATTTCATTTGATTTCCCTATCCTGTTATAATCACACCATCATCATTACCCTGGCTAGAGAACACTAGTTTGCAAGTTAAAATAATCTACCATCTCCTCCCACATTGGGCTTTGAATTAAATTAAAATTCATAAGCTAATCATAGCAAAACTTTTGACCATTTAGACATTTATTGAAGTAACAGGAAATAGTCATATACCTTTTTGAAAGACCAAGAAAATATCAATTCTAGCATTATATCTTGGCTCCATATACTGTCCTCAAGATATATTTCTCCCTTGTAAGTTGAGATTCTTACCTGGCCTCAAACAACTTCCTCAAATCATTCCTGCCCCATTCACTTCGAGAGTTTCAGTTTGGTCTTTAGGACTCAACTCAAAATGTCACCTCCTTAAGAAGGCTTTCCTTCACTTCCTCTTTCCCCACTGTGGTAAGGCAGAATAGTTGCACCCACAAAGATGCCCATGCCCTAATCCTGGGAAACTGAAAATATATTACTTTTCAGATGACACCACCCTTATGGCAGAAAGTGAAGAACTAAAGGGCCTCTTGATGAAAGTGAAAGAGGAAANTGCAGAGTACATCATGAGAAACTCTGGGCTGGAGGAACCACAAGCTGGAATCAAGATTGCTGGGAGAAAAATCAATAACCTCAGATAAGCAGATGACACCACCCTTATAGCAGAAAGTGAAGAAGAACTAAAGAGCCTCTTGATGAAAGTGAAAGAGGAGAATGAAAAAGTTGGCTTAAAGCTCAACATTCAGAAAATTAAGATCATGGCATCCAGTCCTATCACTTCACAGCAAATAGATGGGGAAACAGTGGAAACAGTGGCTGACTTTATTTTTCTGGGCTCCAAAATCACTGCAGATGGTGACTGCAGCCATGAAATTAAAAGATGCTTACTCTTTGGAAGAAAAGTTATGACCAAGCTAGAGAGCATATTAAAAAGCAGAGACAGTACTTGGACAACAAAGGTCTATCTAGTCAAGGCTATGGTTTTTTTCAGTGGTCATGTATGGATGTGAGAGTTGGACTATAAAGAAAGCTGAGTGTCGAAGAATTGATGCTTTTTGAACTGTGATGTTGGAGAAGACTCTTGAGAGTCCCTTGGACTGCAAGAAGATCTAACCAGTCCATCCTAAAGGAGATCAGTCTTGGGTGTTCATTGGAAGGACTGATGCTGAAACTGAAACTCCAATACTTTGGCCATCTGATGCGAATAGCTGACTCATTTGAAAAGACCCTTCTGCCAAGAAAGATTGAGGGCAGGAGGAGAAGGGGATGATAGAAGATGAGATGGTTCGATGGCATCACTGACTCAATGGACATGGGTCAAGGTGGCCTCCAGGAGTTGGTGATGGACAGGGAGGCCTGGTGTGCTGTGGTTCATGGAGTCACAGAGAGTCAGACACGACTCAGTGACTGAACTGAAGTAATAATATATTAAAGACTCTAATGGAAAAAGTTGAAACCATGCAGCTGAGTAATATAAGTAGGAAGATGGAAAGTCTAAGCTAAGCGTCAAAAGGAAATGCTAGAAATCGAAATCACTGACAGAACAATGCCTTCCATGGGTTCAACAGTAAACCTGCGGATTCTCTCTTTAGAATCAGAATTCTTCTGAAGAAACAATCAACAAACCTGAAGGTCAGCTGAAACTTTCCTCTCTGAAATGCAAAGAGAAAAAGAAATAAAAAGCAAACAGAAAACACAACACACACACGCACACAATGGAACATTCCAGGATTAAGAGGAGTAACATAACTAGACATTAAAAAGATAACTAAAATACTAGCAGGAAAAGGTAAAGATAGGGTATAAGAAATACCTGAAGTTAATAATGGATAGGAAGTTTCCAAATTTAATGACAGACACCGACTCTCAAATTCAGAAAGCTGAAAAAAATTCCAAGCAAGAAAAATATAAAAAACTCATACTTAGGCAGGCATATCACATTCAAACTACAAAAAACTAAGATATGGAGAAAATATTAAAGGAAGCCAGAGGACAAAAACAAACAACAAAACATCTTACTTAGAGAGAATCAAGTATAACAGCTTGATCAAATTTCTCAGAAACTACACAAGCAAGACAATGAAGTAAAAGCTTGAGTGTTAAAAGAAAAAAATAAAAGCTGGTAAGTCTATATCTAGGGAAATTATCATAAAGGAGGAAGAGACTTTATCAGGAAAACAAAAACTGGGTAAACTCATTATCAGTAGTCATGCCTTTCTGGAGAAGGCCTGGCACCCCACTCTAGTACTCCTGCCTGNGACTGAACTGAACTGAACTGAACTTCATGTCAAAAGGAACATCTCAGTTGTGATTAGGTTAATGACCTTGAGATGGGGAGATTATCCTGAATTATTCAGGTGGACTTAGTCTAACCACATGAGTCTTTAAAATTAGAGAAGCTTTCCTGGGTCAGAGAGGTACAATATTGCCATTTTGAAGATGGAAGAAGGGATCCATGAATCAACACACCTGGGCAACCTTTAAAAGTTAGGAAAGACAAGGAAAGGGTTCTTTTCTAGAAAGGAATGCAGTCCCACTGACATCTCAAATGTGGCTCAATGACATCTGTATCAGACTTCCAACTACAGACTATAAGGTTTATATTGTATAAATTTGCACTGTGTTATGCCACTAAGTTTGTGATCATTTGTTATAGCAGCAGTAGAAAACTGATATTAGGTTGGGTTAAATGTCCCTTTTATAACCTTTTTTACTCTCCACACATACTGCTAATAATATGTTCATGCACCTATCATGCAGTATCGACAACACTTGCTTGCTTGTCCTCTTGTAACAGACTGTGAATGCCTTGAAAGCAAGTATAGGTATTATGTGGAATGTGGTTAAATGTGAATTCATTCATTCATCACACAAAACAGCTACTGAGTCATTCCCTCACACCTGGGACAGACTCTGATAATGACAATGAATATTAACACCACTTTTTCATTCCAATCCTTCTCCTGCCTATGATTTTTCATTAAAGAAATGGAACAAGAATCAAGCATAATAAAGATGGGTGACTTCACCCAGACGTGGACCCGAATGACATTCATAGCTTTAGATCCAGCAGTCAAAGGACATTAAAGACATATTTGTATCCACAGAATATTTCCAGCAAATCAGTGAGGTTATTGTGAGAAATATGATGGTCCAAGGAGAAGAGGGAGAAACTGAAGAAAGAAAATGCAATTGCTTATTTTCCCACAGAGATTGTCAGGCAGGAGACATCAAGCAGTGTTACCTATGACACCATCAGAAGGATGACTATTTCCAAGCCAAGTTATGAGTCATGTTAGTGCTGTCTGTCCAAGAAGCAGAAGCGATGAGACCAACTTTGGAATGAATTTGCGTGCTTGTCGGCTTTTTGCAAGAGGCACCGACCAGTCGCTGCTGGCAGCACCAGGTCTAGGAGTGCTCAGCTCTCTTTCATCCACTTTCTCCCTCTTCATCTGCTATACTTTTAAAGCAGGAGAATGCCTGCCTCCACCCCTTGTTGCAATTAAAATCCTTGAAGTGGCATTTTTAATAGGGATATGAAAATGAATGTGAAAGTGCTAGTCACTCAGTTGTATCCAACTTTTTGCAACCCCAAGGACTTTAGCCCACCAGGCTACTCTGTCACTGGAATTCTCCAGGAAAGAATTCCAAGAAAAAGAATTGCCATGCCCTTCTCCAGGGAATCTTCCTGATCCAGGGATCAAACCCTGGTCTTCCACATTGTGGACAGATTCTTTACCGTCTGAGCCACAAAGGAAATCCTATAGGGATATACTTTACCTTTAAAAAATAATATATACAGTTCAGACTTGGCATCTCACCCTTTATTAAACTGAGAACACTCCTGGAAAGTTACCCAGGAATGTAATTCCTATTTCATCATTTGCACCTATCTCATTCTCCTATTTTCAGCCTAATCTCCTATTTTCAGCCCTGAGAATCAAGGAATCAAATATATAGGCCTGGTTAACTCTTTCGAAGAGGGGTTTGTGTGTTACTCTGGCTTATCACATAATTTTCCAGAAATGAAACATAGGTATCTGTTTGGTGCTAGGTTATAAAACCTTTCACAAACACTGCAAAAGGAAATAAATTCTGGTCAGATTTGTTAACCAAGGGGACACTAAGACATGAGGGAGGGGAAAAAAATCCCTTGGTACTATATTTTTATTGAAACTGATCCCAGTGTGGCACAAAGGGAGTGAGTGAGTCAGGCCAAATATATCATGGTGTCTAGGTCTCATCAACTCCTCCCAGACTGTGTTTCGTGTACTGTAAAATCAATTTGGTCCTGGTTCACAGTATTGATTAGGAAGGTGGCTGAAATGATTGTATCTTCCAGACTCAGTCTCAGCAACTGCAAGCAGTCCAAAATCCACTCAGATATTTCATTAATTCTCTACCTTTTTCTTTTACTTTTGTTTGTTTGTTTGTTTGTTTAATCTCCAGCACCACCCATGATCTTGAAATCCCTTATCTCTTTCTCTTTCTGGGTTCCTGTTGTCTTGACTTATACTTTATGTGGTAAGATTTTCAATTAGCCCAGTGCTGGACTGAAGTCAGCCAGGTCAAAGGTTCTTTCAGAAATTCCTTTCCCTAATAAATAGGCTGATAAAAATACCACTCTTGGAATATTACATTTCTANTTTCTCTTTCTGGGTTCCTGTTGTCTTGACTTATACTTTATGTGGTAAGATTTTCAATTAGCCCAGTGCTGGACTGAAGTCAGCCAGGTCAAAGGTTCTTTCAGAAATTCCTTTCCCTAATAAATAGGCTGATAAAAATACCACTCTTGGAATATTACATTTCTAGTCTCATGTCCAGGCATATTTTATGCTTTTTTAATCCCAAATTGTTAATGTATTTGTCTCAAAAGCTGTGGAGACCATCTCTAAATGGTGGTCGTTCCCAGACACTTCCTGGAAGATGGCTTGGTTTTTCCATCTTAAAGATTTTGCCCTTTGTGCCATGTAGCAATCATAATGAAGTAGATTTTGCTGCAATTTTTTAAAAACCTAAATTCAGAGTGTTTTATAAGAACAGGGATTTATTACTCATGCTACATGCCCCTTGCTGGTTGACAGTGAAGGGCTCTCACTGTAGTCACTGAGGGCGAAACCCAGGCTGACAGAGTAGCCACCATCTCATCATCACAGTGGAAAGGAGACCTCTAGAGTCTCACACAGACACATATCAAATGCTCCAGAACTGTGTGACACATATCACTTCCATTCACAACTTACTGGCTTCAGTTCAGTTCAGTTCAGTCGCTCAGTCGTGTCCGACTCTTTGCGACCCCATGAATCGCAGCATGCCAGGCCTCCCTGTCCATCACCAACTCCCGGAGTTAACTCAGACTCATGCCCATCGAGTCAGTGATGCCATCCAGCCATCTCATCCTCGGTCGTCCTGTTCTCCTCCTGCCCCCAATCCCTCCCAGCATCAGGGTCTTTTCCAATGAGTCAACTCTTCACATGTGGCCAAAGTACTGGAGTTTCAGCTTTAGCATCATTCCTTCCAAAGAAACCCCAGGGCTGATCTCCTTCCGAATGGACTGGTTGGATCTCCTTGCAGTCCAAGGTACTCTCAAGAGTCTTCTCCAAAACCACAGTTCAAAAGCATAGATTCTTCGGTGCTCAGCCTTCTTCACAGTCCAACTCTCACATCCATACATGACCACTGGAAAAACCATAGCCTTGTCTAGATGGACCTTAGTCAGCAAGTAATGTCTCTGCATTTTAGTATGCTATCTAGGTTGATCATAATGGACTGGAAGAAACACAAGCTGGAATCAA
>SJYA01000584.1:573974-628393 GCA_006410615.1 Neotragus moschatus | reverse complement strand
TCTATTTCCTATGAAGTGATGGGACTGGATGCCATGATCTTCGTTTTCCGAATGTTGAGCGTTAAGCCAACTTTTTCACTCTCCTCTTTCACTTTCATCAAGAGGCTTTTTAGTTCCTCTTCACTTTCTGCCATAAAGGTGGTGTCATCTGCATATCTGAGGTTATTGATATTTCTCCCAGCAATCTTGATTCCAGCTTGTGTTTCTTCCAGTTCAGAGTTTCTCATGATGTACTCTGCATATAAGTTAAATAAGCAGGGTGACAGTATACAGCCTTGACGTACTCCCTTTCCTATTTGGAACCAGTCTGTTGTTCCATGTCCAGTTCTAACTGTTGCTTCCTGACCTGCATACGCATTTCTCAAGAGGCAGGTCAGGTGGTCTGGTATTCCCATCTCTCTCAGAATTTTCCACAGTTTATTGTGATCCACACCAACCACAAACAAATGAAGAAGCACATTCTACCCTTTCCAGTAAGGTAGAGACTGAAAATATTTGACAGTGATAATGACAATCATGTGCTGCTGTAAGATTTTGTGCTTTGATATAGCCACGTCCTTGATCCATAAATTATCAAGTGCATACCTTGCCCATTGTACAAGTACTTATCATAATAACTTTCAAGACATCTTNCTTTCCAGTAAGGTAGAGACTGAAAATATTTGACAGTGATAATGACAATCATGTGCTGCTGTAAGATTTTGTGCTTTGATATAGCCACGTCCTTGATCCATAAATTATCAAGTGCATACCTTGCCCATTGTACAAGTACTTATCATAATAACTTTCAAGACATCTTAGGTAATTGCATATGTTGTCAGAATATATGTTTCTGTTTTTTCATATTTAAACCGCCTCTCTCTTTCTCTATTGTCACTTTTCCCAACACACACACACCCCCGACCCTGTCTAACTTTCAACTAACTGCAAGAGATTCGTAACTAGTCTTGTTTTCATCCTTGTCCTCCAAAGGCCACTTCCTCACATAGCACTTGAGTGTTTCTTTTCACACTGTAAATCAGATCAAGTCTTCTACTTAAGACCTTCTAATTTCTTCCCATCAAACAACAGAATACAAACTCTTTACCACGGCCTATGAGAGCCCCACCCTGCCTACCTCTTCAGCTTCACCTTTCATCATTTCTCCTTGTCAACCTGCTCCAGCCACAATAGTCTTCTTTTTGATCCTCAAATAACCCAAACTACTTTGTGCATCCAAACCTTTGCATTAAGACTTCCTTCTGTTTAGAATCCTCTCTCCCCAGTTCTTCGCATGGCTGGCACCTCTTGCCACTCAGGTCTTATATCAATGTATCATCTACAAAGATGATCCCTGATCACACAATCTAAAATAGTACTCCCTCCAATCAGCAACTATTATTTATTCAATTAATAAATATTTAAGTGTCAACTATGTGCTAGATACTATTTTAGATACTTAGATATATTCATGAAGAGAAAACAAACAAGCATGCTTTCTCCAGTGGGGGGCAATATACAATATATAGTGAATATATTAAATAAGTATGTCGTATATTTTATTAAAAGATGGGAGAAAGAGTGGAAAGGGAGGAAAAGGGGGGAGAGGGAGACAGATGGAGGAAAGGTGGAAAGAAGGAAGGAAAACAGACCAAGGCAGGAACATACTTGAATAGGCTCCTGCTGGCCAAAGTCAGAAAAATATTGAACACCACTGTGTTTAAATTCTGCCACTTCAATCCAAGTTTATAATTAAACTGTGAGAAGAAGTTTCTCCCTATAAAAATACTTCAGCTAATCAATAAAGCAGGAATGATAGAATTTGAGTGTCACCATGCTCCAGCGTTTCTGCCTGAATCTTTGTTGTGGGAGCTGTCTTGTGCCTTATGCAATATTTAGCAGCTTTTCTGGCTCTACTCACCAGATGCTGATAATTGTCTCCAGACATTGCCAAATGTTCCCTGCAAGGAAAAATCACCCTGCCTGAGAACCACTGGTCTAGGAAATGAGTATCAGAGGCAGTTTACATGACAAAATGAGAGACGGACAGACATTATGTGCTTTCTGATGGAAGTACAAAATAAAAACTATAAAATAATCTTTGTTGTTAGACACTAAAACACAATCTCATTATTTATAGATTCCATGTTTATAATTTCGCCTACTCACAAAAATGTGTTTGTAACCCCAAATCAAATTAATGCTTTTGCAGTTATTCATGGACATTCACAGAGTAGCAAAGTATTTGAGTCACCAAACACAGAAGATCCGGCTGAGGTTAGACAAGGCAGTGGTCTGCTTTCTTGTTTCAGTTTTCATGACAGTGAACAAGAGGCCTTTCCATGGTCAATTCAGTGTCACATCTTCATACTTTTTGTGGGTGATTTTCCTATTCAAAACAGCCCACAAGTGTAGTGCTGATGTGACTTCTTGAGAAAATACATTTGTTAGATATGCTTCATTCAGGCCTGACTTATAGTATTAATAGCTGTGGGCCACGATTTCAATGCTAATGAATCAACAACATTTATTAAATTAAATAAGATGTCTTTAAATAGAAACACACATAAACGAGGTTATGTATTGACTAGTTGATGAAAATCTTGCGACCAGAGGCTCACAGAGTCCTAACTCAATCTGGCATTTCCCTGAGGAGCAATGGTTCAGTGATTATTAATTCAGTGTTCATAGCAACTTTATAGAACAAAACTACCCAAATAAGGAGAACTGACCGTATAACAAATATAATTATATGATTTTGTGTTTCCACACTTTGATCATGTAGAAACAATTTTCCAGTTGGCACTTAATATTGTCCTTAAATAGCTCTCTAATCCATGTATATAAAATACATCATACATGCACTTATAAATGTATATGTAATGCTTACAAAACAAGTTATTTTAAATCATAAAAAAAAAACAATTTACTGAATAACAAAGTTATAGGACTCTGGACTTGCTTCAGAATAATCTGGGGAGTTGAGCAGTGGATAAGGGTAGATGAAACAAGACCAGTTATAGTTGAAAACCATTCAAATTGGGGAGTTGAGCAGTGAATGAGGGTAGATGAAACAAGACTGGTTATAGTTGAAAACCACTGAAATTGGGTGATGATATATGGAGCTTCATTATACTCTACTCTTGTAAACGTTTAAAGTTTTTCCATAATAAAAAAGTTATTAAAAATAGAGCAAAAATAAAATAGGGATTTCAGGAAGCGGTCATCCGAAGTTAACAATTTTTAAGATGGTCGGGACAGGTCTTGTTGAAAAGATATAGAGAGTTGGAACAAAAGCAATTTCAGAAGGAACAGTCAGTGCAAAGGCTGTGAGGCAAAGTATATCCTATATATTCAAGCTGTTGCAAAGAAACCAATGACCAGTGAGTGGAATAGAGTGAGCAAAAGGAAATGACACTGGAGAGGTGATGAGAAGTCAAACCAGTCCTTGTAAGGGCTTTGACTTTCATTCTGGATTGGCTGGGCACTAGAGGATCTTATGCTCATCTGGCCTCCATTCATTCTAAACTCTACACTGTGAGGAATCTGAAATAAAAGCAAAGAGACCCAGAACATTGCAGTAATCCAAGTTAAGAAATGATGGTAACTAGGGCCATGGGTTGGAAAAGGCAATGGCACCCCACTCCAGTACTCTTGCCTGCAGGATCCCATAGACAGAGGAGCCTGGTAGGCTGCAGTCCATGGGGTCGCTAAGGGTCGGACACGACTGAGCGACTTCACTTTCACTTTTCACCTTCATGCTTTGGAGAGAAAATGGCAACCCACTCCAGTGTTCTTGCCTGGAGAATCCCAGGGACAGGGGAGCCTGGTGGGCTGCCGTCTATGGGGTCGCACACAATCAGACACGACTGAAGTGACTTAGCAGCAGCAGGGCCATGGATGGTAGCAGTGGAAGTAGTAATAAGTGGTTGATTCTAGATATATTTTGAAAGTAGAGTTAACAAGAGGACCAAACAATTGAGTGTGGGAGATGAGATAAAGAAAGGATCAAGATTTTAGATCTCAGGAACTACACTTGGGGGCCATTTTAAACAGCAAAATCACCCAAGAAAAGTACAAAAATGTGACACTCGTAAACTCACGCGGAGAGGAAAATACAGATGTAGCCACTGTTAGAGATGAGTTAGTTACATCCAGTAAAATATTTACATGAGTACAAATAAAATCTGCCGTTTGTTTCATGCATGCTACACACTTGGCACATGTGACACATTCCTTTCAATACTCGCAGCATATCTGAGGCTCAGAGGGTCAAGAGGCTTCTCCTGAGTCACAAGGCAACTCAAGGACAGAGCTCAACTGCAAAACCAACATTTCTCTGGGCACCAAGCAAATGCCTTTTCCAGAATAACTCATTTATTTGAAAATTAGTATTTTAAGTATGGCAAAGAAGATAACTTTCTTTTTTTAATTTTTTATTTTTACTTTATTTTGCTTTACAATACTGTATTGGTTTTGCCATACATTGACATGAATCAGCCACGGGTGTGCATGAGTTCCCAATCCGGAACCCCTCTCCCACCTCCCACCCCATACCATCTCTCTGGATCATCCCTGTGCACCAGCCCCAAGCATCTGTATCCTGGATCTAACATAAACTGGCAATTCGTTTCTTACATGTTAATATACATGTTTCAATGCCATTCTCCCAAATCATCCCACCCTCTCCCTCTCCCACAGAGTCCAAAAGTCCGCTCTATACATCTGTGTCTCTTTTGCTGTCTCGCATAGAGGTTTATCATCACCATCTTCCTAAATTTTCAATTAATAAAAACAATTAAATAGGAATGCCCATCTCGTGCCAGATAAGAGGACTCAGTGTTACTTAAAAGATAGCTTATTTAAAAGCGTTAACCATTTATATGCCACAGGGCCACATTGAATGTTGACTTTGGACATTAAAAGATCCTTCTTCCAATTGTGCCCTTGTTTTGCTAGTCTAATACTCAGACATTCACGCCCACTCAGGCTTGCTTGTCTTTCTCATCAGAGAACAGCCTGTACTCTCCTTTCTGGATCTTGCTGCTCTGCAGCTAAAGACAAACGTCTAAGACCAAGCCCGGAGAGGTGCAAAAGCATCTGATAGAATACCAGTGGCTCATCCACCTCTGCCCATGGGAGGGCTTGATGGATGGCTCTGGATGACATTCAGAATAGGCACCAGCTCTCAGAAAAAGGGTTTTGAACAGAGCCTCTTGGATACACAGACTAGGCAAGATCCTGGTGGACTTACATCAGTTGTCAAGAATAAGTTGGAAGTTCTGGGAAAGGAATAACATTAACAAAGTATTTTAAAAAAAAAAACTAACCAAGAAAATGTAATATTTTAAATTAATTAATGGTACCAGACAATAAACTATGATGCTTGAATGTCCCTGGCCAGGTAATTATAAAAGAAGTTTGTAAAATGATGACAAAAAGGCTATCAGCTATTACCAAAGGATAGTAGGAGCTGAGGTAAGACCCAGGCCCAGTTTATTCCCCTCTCCAAATCTGTTACAAAATATCGTTACAGTAATAGCATTATGGCAAAATTTAGCTCCAACTCTACTCCCAAATCAGGTACCCAATTGTTCTGAGCATTTTGCATTTCAGAATGCAGGACATTAAAACAGCGTTTCTTTACACTATAATGAACTACTCTCTAAAAGACTTCAATTTAGGTCTCAAACTTCCTTATCACAACTTTATAGGAAATGTTTCTACAGTCATTACAGTACATTGTTAAGGGGACAAAAATAAAACTAATGAATGACAATTTCAAAACTTGCCTGTGACATAAAACATTCACTCAACAATCATTTGCTGCCTAAATCCCACGTGCTAGGCATAGTCTGGACACCTAAACAACAAATGTGACTGTGATGTGGTCCTTGCTCTCAAGAAGTTTCCAAAGTTGTGGTGGAAACAAAAATTACAATTTTACATGAAAAGAACTATAATCGATTTAGGCATAGTGGTTTAAGGGAGCTGCACAGAAAGTATGAGTTGAGAGTGATGCTGATGTTGGAGAAGACAGGATTATTCGGGACTAAATTATAGTTCTACTAAGTACATCTCTAGTCCCATGACTTTTGCCAATGAAACCCAAGATATCCACATTGAGGAGGGCTGTGTAGTATGAAATATCCACATTTGCTGATAAAACTGATAGTACAAACTCAAGTAAATGCTTACTGATTGAATTGCTGCAAACTGGCAATAACATCCTCCCACCAGGAAATCAGAGTACGCTGGTGATTCTCTTGATCAGTAAAAGTCAAACCACTGGCATTAATCCCTTAGTATTTAATCTCTCCTTCCCAACAAATGCTCCCCTCCATCATTCCTTATCTCGATGAATGACCCCACCACCACCCAAGACAAAAACTTAGGAGTAATACCGACCGTCTCACTCCCAGTCTTTGTCTCTAATCCAATACCAAGTCTGCCTTCCAATTTCACTGCCCACCTCTTGGTCCCAGCCACCAGGACTGGCCTTATAACCTGTCCACATCCACTACTGGTCCTCCTCCATCAGTCTATTCTACTTTTTAAAATCTGTAAAACTGATGTGTTCAAATTTTAAATCTGAATTAACTGCTCACTTGCTTAAAACTATGACTAATTCCTCATTGCTTTCAGAATACTGTCCAAGACCTTCAACACAGCCTCAAAGTCCTATGTGATCTGGCAGCTTCTAGTTGTACCACTTCCTTCCTTGTTTGTGCTATAACCCACTGGTATTCTCCAGCTTCTCCAATAATCCAAACTTAACCCGGCCACAGGAGCTTTCACAACCTCTTTTCTCTGTCTAGAACTGCTGCTGCTAAGTCATTTTAGTCATGTCCAACTCTGAGACCCCATAGACGGCAGCCCACCAGGCTCCTCTGTCCCTGGGACTCTCCAGGCAAGAATACCAGAGTGGGTTGGCATTTCCTTCTCCAATGCATGCATGCATGCTAAGTCATTTCAACGTGTCCGACTCTGTGCAATGCTATGGACAGCAGTCCATCAGGCTCCTCTGTCCACAGCATTCTCCAAGCAAGAATACTGGAGTGGGTTGCCATTTCCTTCTCCTATCTAAATCCAGCCCTACTTTAGACCTCAAGTCCCATTTCATTTCCAAGGAAATTTTCTCTGGCTCTTCCTTGTAGACCTGCCCTTCCTACTCCCTAATGCTTGCCCGCATCCCATCACTGGAATATTATGTCTGTATCAATTACAGCTTCTAATTTTACACTATGTGATTATTTGAATAATATCTGTCCCCCGTCCTCCCCAGACTGTAAGCATCATGAAGCCAGGGACCATACCCAGCCCATGGTATGCCTACGATAAATATTTACTGAACCACTCTATCTCTCAACATATGGAAGGTGACGAAAGCTCATGGCAAGTTTACATACACAACTTCCAGTGATCAATTGATATGCAATAAGTAAAAAGTCATAAGGTATATGGTGTGTGCATGAGGGGGCCTCTTGATTAGAAAAGTATCCTTAGATAACAGAAAAAAAAGATACATGCATGCATGTTGGGGAAGAGGAGTGCAAATAACTGAAGGCCAGCTACTTCTATAGCCTATGAGCTGGGTGACTTTAGGATATGTCAGTTAACCTCTCAATCAGCTTTCTCATCTATAAAACTAGAAGTAAAAACACTTCCCTGCTCACCTCACATGACATGTTGAAGGAGCAGCTTCTATGTCAAAGTAAAAGATCTCTACAAAAGTAAGAGGCCATTATCATATAGCAATGGAAATATCATCTATTTTCACTCTTTGAATGTTTCCAATCATTTGCCTCTGGGGATAACTCCAGATATTTATTCCTTGCAGAGCTAATGACTTGTCCTGTTGGACAGTCTAGGTCTGACCAAATTTTCCGGTGAATCACCGTGGCTGGTGGAAGCTCTCCACAGGGCATGTGCCACTTCACAGGACATTACCTTTTCCAAGCATTCAAGAGCAATTGGTGAATACAGTTTCTGAAGGTGGAGAAGCTAAATCTTTCTGACCTCCAAACTCATGCATCTTTTGGAAAGCAGAGTGCTACTGAAACAAAGTCAAGAGGAATGAAATGTTCTTAAAAAGAAATCAAATTCAAATGCTTACAGAGACAGGCAGATAAGGGTGAAAGGCAACTTGGGTTAGGGGCTAAAGACACTACAGAACACTGGATAAGAGGGGACTACGTAAAATATTGTCCAAACTAAAGAGAAGAGGGGTGTTATCCATAATTATGCTAAGAAAATTGGCATCAACCAGGCTTTGCCAGGCAAACCAGGACATGCAGTCACTCTGACTAGGCAACAGGACTGCTCGGCTCCAGTTAACATGAAAACTCCAAATTATTATTGACAACTATTCCCATTTTTCAAAAGAATCTGTTTCTTTCTTTTGAAAGTCCAACTTTTAGAAGTAGGATTTTTGTGTAAATTTTGCTGATTTGAAATGTTGATTGATAACAATTTATTTTTTTAACACTAAGTGTACCACACAAAACATCTATTTAGGCAGCCAGCTGATAATCTCTGTCTGTATTTTCTTCATTATTATTCACCATCATCACCACTCTATTGTTCTACAAAGAGAACCATGTCTGTATCACCTTCTGCTCCAGAGAGAATCTTTGGTGAACACATTAATGAGCAGGAATCTGAAAAGCACCTCCCAGCCACCCAACAGATGCTCTCATAAGTACTACCTCCTTTAAACTATCCAATATTGTGGGGTAGGGATCCTTAATACCCTCCACTTAACAGGAGACAAATCAGAGGCTTGATGTAACAAAATGATTTATATTTCTCAAAGAGCAGACCTGGGATATAAAGTCATCAATTTTTCATAACTAACAAATTTAGAAGAACTTAAAAGGATAAGAAGCAGGCTAGAGAAAAGAGTAGTGTTAAAACTACAAAGAAAGGAGTGAGAGAGAAGTAATTTTGACTGTCAGGCAAATAACTGGGTCTTAGCATTTGCTGAATGAATGAATGAACATGTTTGTAAAATTTCAATTTCAGTGCTGGCATCTGTCAAGTGAAAGAAAATGTATTTGATGTTAGATCACTTGTATTTGCACATCATCTTCACTGTGTACTAGAATGTGAATTTTGGTGGATATTTAACATTTCCAACCTCCATCCTTCACCTATGAAATGGACATAGATCTACTTAGAGGATTGTTTTAAGACATAATTGGAACAGTATTTATTAAAGGACTTGCATAGTGTATGGCACATAGGAAAAAAGTCCATGGATGTTTCCTTTCCCCTAGTCTTCCTGGGAGAAAAGAAGATATAGCTTGTTTTTCTTTCCCTATTGATTTTATTAGCTTTGTACAAGCACAGCTTACCTCCATCAAGTGTGCATGCATGCATGCCTGCCAAGTCACTTCAGTCATGTCCAACTCTTTGTGACCCTATGGGCTACAGTTCTGCATGCTCCTCTGTCCAGGGGATTTTCCAGGCAAGAATACTGGAGTGGGTTGCCAAGCCCTCCTCCAGGGGATCTTCCAACCCAGGGACCGAACCCATATCTCATGTCTCCTGCATTGGCAGGCAGGTTCTTTTACCACTAGTGCCACCTGCTGAGTCTCCATCAAGTGTATCTCTATCCAAATCTTTTTTATTTACTTTCCCTTTCACTGAATCTGGTTTGCCCCTAACAGGGCTTCCCTCTCTGCCTTCTTCCATGAAGGCTTTTTGCCTCTGGGCTGGAAGTGACAGGGTAGGAGGTTGATATTCTCCAGGCTCCCCATTGCTGATTTCAGGTGAAGAGTACACACTCCTCATTCATCTATGAGACTGCAAGCCCTTCAAGAGCTAGACTGTATCCTACTGATGGTCCGACACCCCACTCTGGGGTGGGGCAGGGGGAAGATTTCGCCATCAGTAGACCATCAGTAGATGTGTGTTGAGTGACTGAACTTGTCTTACAAACTATTTAAATCCTTCTCTTATAAATCCCAAGAATAGGCTAGATTTAGAGTTGTCTGTTAATTATAGAGAAGTTCAATATTAGTGGGTAATTAATAAGGACCATCCAGTTCTTAAGCTTATTATGTGGAAGAATAAATGTATGTTTTAGGAAATTCATCTTTCTTAATTATTGTAGATGTATTGATTTACGGAAATGATGGGTATAAAGAGTCTAACCAACTGTTACTATCCATCATAAAAATACATTTTACTGAGGAATAATAGCGTTGAAAGTCATAGAACACCTTATAAAGGCAATTTCACTGTCAGTACGTATTTCAGAGAGTATAGCCATTAAAACTATCCTGCAGTGAATGATAAGGGAGATCAGTTACATTAATTTTGTAAGATTCAAATGCTGCTCACATTCATAAAACCTCTAATGGAAGAGCGCGTTCTTTCAGCAAGGTGGGGTCATTATCAGAATGGCTTAGCACCTGCATACCCAGGTGTCACAGTGCAACTGCTCTCATCTGATGCTCATTCCATGGTTGTAGAGTCAAGACAGTGGCAACGCAAATAACTCCCATGACGGTGGATGCTCCTCAAAATGTACTCCCATTTGGCCCCTGACACATCACTACCCTACCCATGGGAATAATGATCATTTTCTGTTCAAGGTGAAAATGAAAGCAAAATTTTATATGGCTGCTTTGTTTAGATTTTCTGAGATTGGAGCAAGCATGCTACTAAAGCCCTATTCAGGCAGATCTGTCACCAGCATAATTAACATCTTCCAGCTGATAACAGAGGCTCATTCTCAGAGCCTCCCTGCACAGCAACAAGGCAGTCAATGAAATGCCTTTGTCGATGGAGCGAATGGGAGTATAATAGGGACTGTCAAAAATATCCCTGAAGTGATACAGGAAGACAAACATAGCTGAGGTACTCAGCATATGGCTGGGGAAGAGAGAATCCCTGAAAGGGTTTTGAGTTGATGGCCTCACACACCTTGCAATATTTTTTTCAATATGGCTGTGGGGTGACATCTCCCTCACTGTGCTCTGGGATACGCTGGCCAAGAAGTATCCAACCCCGACCTGACCCAGGGGACTGGGCATTTGGGAGGAAGGCCCTGGGCCTTGTGCAGGTGTGTCTCACCTATGTTGAACCTGTGTGGCATTCAGGGCAGGGTACACTGCATGATTTTTGGAACCTGGGGTTCTTACAAGAAACAGCATTTCAAGGGACTACTAGGACCAACCCTGGTCTGCAGATTGAGTGGTATTCCTTGAGGGAAAGTAAAGGGAAGATAAAACTTTAGATGTGACTACTGTGTGCTCCACAGAGGTGTAGCAGAGTGTGCAGAAAGGCAGTGCGGGGGGCTGTGGCCATATAAGGCACAGTGTTCTTCCTCTCAGCACATGCCCTATCCCCAAATTTCCAGCCCCGACTAAGGAGTTACAAGTGTCTAAATACATTAGCATAGTAAACCATCTTTAGAATTATAAACATAAATGCATAAAGTTATTATCAAGATAAAAACAAATAAAAATTATAACAGTAAACTATCAAAGCCACATCCAATAAGCCACAGTTTATTGGATGATATTCACCCCCAACATCTCTACTCCAACACTCCCTCGCCATCCTCTCTTTATAGCTCCATCCTCCAAGGTTACAGAGGCTCAGAAACTCAGAGCAGCAGAGCTTTCTCCTCTTCTGAAATCTCCCCAAGAAAAAACAAACATAGACTCTCAAGTGCTACTACAAGTGACAGGAATCTCTAGGCTCCTGCTGTGTTGACAAAATTCTGTAGGCACAAATGGACTTGGTCAGAGAGGGCCCTGGTTACTGTAATTCTTTCATAGTGACATTTTCCAATCACAGCATCGCAGAGATCACCAAATTCTCTGACAGGAGACCATTCTGACAGCAAACTGTTTAAGTCACCCCCCCCCCCCCNACAAAATTCTGTAGGCACAAATGGACTTGGTCAGAGAGGGCCCTGGTTACTGTAATTCTTTCATAGTGACATTTTCCAATCACAGCATCGCAGAGATCACCAAATTCTCTGACAGGAGACCATTCTGACAGCAAACTGTTTAAGTCCCCCCCCCCCCCCCCACCGAGTGAGGAGGGGAAAACAAATACAAAACACAAAAGCCTGTGCAACAATACAGCCTGAAAGGCTGGCTTTTCATTTACTTCTCTCTCTGGAGCTCACGGCGCTATAAGCTTCAGCATTAAATTTTAAGCATTTAATGCCTGAGGATCAAGGGAAAGCCAGAGAAGTGTTCAGAGTCATCGACCGCTGGTCTTGCTGTGAATTTTCAGCAAGGAAAAGAGGGGCATTGCTTGAAGAGAATGCAACATTGGTCAGAATGTAAAGCATCTATTTCTGGAAATTTGTGAAATGATATCAACTGATTTTTAGTTTGGAGTGTACAGACATGTGACCCTTGAGAAGGTCAATATTCACCAGAATATGATTTGCTGTAGTGATAGAAGTTAAATCTTATTTTAACTACCAGCAGAGATGGAAAGAGACTGTGATCTCTTTGAAATTACTATGGTTAGAATGAAATACACTTAATATAGCAAGTTAATAACACAGTATTTCACATGAAATGAAGCTATAATGGGCCTTTTATGGTTAGGCATTGTGCCTGATAAGTTGTTGACATGATAAATATAGAATAATAACCTTAAATGTCTTTTTGCTCTCTTAGTCCTTCAAGTGAAAGCAATCTAAATGACTTAGTTTTGTGACTATCATACACATTTTTGGTTTTCTAACAGGAGGTTCTTTTCCATAACTGTATAGACTGGTACACAAAGAACTAGTCTTTGAAAGAAAGAGAATAGTTACATCAATCAAAAGAAAGCAATGATACTTTATATTTCTCCAATGCTTCACAGTTTTTCACTCATTGATTCACTGAGTATTTTAACTCTTTACTATGTGCTATGTTAAATGTTAGATGGATGGTGGTGATTGAAATAAACTCATTTTTATTTCCATGTAACAAAAACATTTCACGTGTCCCAGAGAAAAAAATAGAACAAGAGTTGACACCCCTTGGCTCAGTTTCATCGACTCCTGTTTTTTGGTATTGTGCTTAGAACAGAGGCTCCTTGGAGTCCTCTTATGAAAGGGACTAATTCCTGGAAGGACACAGGGATTTTGTGTGATCCCAAGAACAGGGGTCACAAAGAGTCACACATGACTAAGCCACACATGCACGTGTACACACACACAATGTGTGTGTGAGCATGTACAGTCAGGTTTCCTAGGACCTATAATTAGACCCAGGGCACCATGAAGCTCCACGAGCTTACTTTGCTCCCTCTTTTAACATGTGTCAACCACCTCTAGGGCTCAGCCCCTCTGCCCCTCTGCTCTGCTCTCCTTTTGTGGGGACACATCAGTCAGGGGAGGCAGTAGGAGGTAGTGATCCACAAGTCTGACAGCCGGGTTTCAGTGCCAGCTCTGCTCCTTACTAGCTGTGTGATAGTGAAGATATCAGTTAACCTCTCTGTGCCTTAGTTTCCTCATCTGTAATGTGGAGGTGTTGACAGAACCTATATAAAGCTGTTGATTGTTCATTGACATATATCTCATAAAGCACTTAGTATAGTGCCTCTCATTAAATAAAAGTTGTGACAATAAACACTGACTTAGGATTTAGTCAGACATGATTGAGCAATTAAGCACAGCACATAGGATTTAGTGAAGTGCCAAGCACTGCTTTTAGGGTTTTCCCTATGTTAATTTATGTAATCCTCACAGCAACCTTATGGTGAGAATACTACGATTATCTTCATTTTACTGACAAGAAACCAGAGCTTTAGAGCTGACAAGAGTCCACATCTATTTCATTCCAAAACCTGGGTCTTCATGACTGTGCTAACATCGTAGCAAGACTAAGAGTCTTGTCCTTGAATCTATAAAATACTTTCTTCATCTCAGTGTTGCTTGATTAAGGAGCTCCTAACTTCCACTCACCTTGACTTCTCTTGGCCCTGATTCTATTTAAGGTCTCTATTCTATTAAAGTCTCTGTTCTGGTCCCACTGGCTCTGACTATAGGCAGTTAGGTGACTTGGTTCAAAAAGGACCAGATAGAAGGGGTTGTGGACATGGTATGACTGATATTTCTAATGTACCCATTCTATGGATACAATAAAAAAAGGTTTTTAAAAGTCTGGAGACTGACTCGAATTAGTCTGTTACTTATCAGAAGTAGGACTCCAATCTGATATGTTTTGACTCCAAGACCAGTGAACCTTCCATAATTCCTCTGGGATATGTCTCTCTGTGTATAAGGAGGCCTAATTCTGCCTAGCTAGGAGCCATCATTTTACTCAAATGTGACTTCAGCCAAAATGATGTTCGACAACAGCCAGTAAAAAGAAAAAAATATATATATTTCAGTTATTTTCGTACACTGGAGCTTAGTCCACTGTAAAAGTACATTGCTCACCTAATGCAATAAATTCTCTCTGGTAAATATTTGTTCTTTCTCCCTTATGATGCCTAGATCAAGATTTCCTGCTTAGGTACTAAGGAGAGAGATACTTTTTATAGCTCTATCAACACACAGTTCTTGCCAGCTCAAACACTGCCAGATGCCATTTTGGGGAGGGCAGGGAAGCTAGAGGGAGACTAAGAATCCCAGAATAATTTGCACAAATTCAAAGTTTAGAAAATAAAAAGGATGGCTTATGAGTGGGAGTAGGGAGTTGGACAGTGTGGAGTACAATGTTTTCCTAGTCCTCAGTAGAAAGTTTGTTTATACTAACTCTCCATAAAGAAATTGGACTTTAGTGTATATACACTTTCTCCCAGACCTGAAATGTTTTGACCTTTATGCTTTTAAGAGTTTTGGATTAATGTTCACAAACAGAAGCTACCTATTAAAACTGAGAAAGGAGTATCATAGTTGAAATTACCTTGGAACACAAAACTATCCCTTAGCTATCCTGAGGCCTTGTGTCTTGATGACACCATGTCCATTATACTGAAATATTGACCGAGACTCGTCCCCTGCTGGGAGAGGTGAGACAAGTATGTTTTCTTAAGAAACTCAACAACCTAATTGTTGCTGACAAGAAATAATGATTGCAACAAACCAAGAAGACCTTAGATTAACCAACAGTTGATTTCCCGTGACCTCAAGGATAACAAGAAGAACTTTATTAATGACTTTCCTAGTGGTGGAATCCTGTTTCTCAAACTACCACAGGGTGTGAGTGCATGCATGCACGCTCAGTCACTCAGTCATGTCCGACTGCGACCCCATGGCCTCTAGCCCAGCAGGCTCCTCTGTTGATGGGATTTCCAGGGAAGAATCCTGGAATGATTTGCCATTTCCTTCTCTCGGGGCTCTTTCCAACCCAGGTATCAAACCTACATCTCCTGCTTGGCAGGCAGATTCTTCACCACTAAGCCACCTGGGAAGCCCCACCACAGAGGCAGTGTGGTCTAGTGAAAAAAGCAAGGCCCCCGAGTCTGATAAGCCTGAGTTCAAATCCTCCATTTGGCATGGTTCTTCCTCTGACTTTTCCTTTCTGAGTTTTAGCTTCTTTATCTGTAACAATAGGGGTGTTAATACCTATCATACTTGTCCTGGAAAATACATATATTAGAATACCTTGAGAGAAAAAGAAAGTAAATAAAGGTTATTTCTTTCCTTCCTTCCTTCATGAGAAACTCCTTTTAAAACAAATTTCCACTACGACAGGGCAATTTAGCATCATATCTGATCTCAATTTGTAATACCTAGCATTGAGCTGTAAGAAATTTGTCCTAAGAGGATTTCTACAATGACAGTTCTAATCCAACTTACTCAAAAGCTGGTTGCAACTTGCCCTCCAACCTTTCTATATTTTCAACAAGCTAAGTGAGGCTGTTTCTGAACACCTGTCTGCTGGTTGAGAGTGAAAACATCATCTAGATATTTTCTGTACCATCTGGTCATTCTCAGAACAGTCCTATGGAGGGGGGAGACTGAAGTCTTTGAAGATCTGATGCTGGCACTCACTAAAATGTTCATAATTTGCATCTAGGAAATGCTTAAAGCCATAAACTTGGGTAATTAACTAACTTGGCATTGCTCAAAGTTCTGAGTGCAGAGAATTAATTAAAAGCAGCATTTCAAGTGTTTGTAAGGGGTAAGTTGGGATGAAATTGTGACAGCCGATTTGAACAGATTGGAATATAGATGTGTCAGAGCAGAGGTATCTGAGAATGATTTCTAACCTCTGGAAAGCTGATTAAATTTACCATCTCAGCATTTTCTTCTGCCTTTAATTTGGTAATGACACCCAGAGTGACTATGTAAGCCTGCAGAGTGGGGCTCTGTCCCACAAGCATATGTGTGAAAATCACAGTGGACTATAGCAGAGCTTCCTCTGAATTCAACATGTGTCTTCAAGAGGCAATGACTCTTGAAGCCCCAGGACAAGTGTTTTAAGAAGCATTCAAATAATGTTAGCTGTTAAACTTTTAAGTGCCGACCAATCAACAAACATACATCAAAGAACTAGTATTGTTGAGCATGGAGGCAGAGACACAAAGATCAGACATACCTTTATGAAAGAATAAGTAGGAAGACGTTGTTATTGTTCAGTTGCTAAATCTACTGTAAGTTTTTGTGACCCCATGGACTGCAGCATTCCAGGCTCCTCTGTCCTCCACTNAATGTTTTGAGAAGCATTCAAATAATGTTAGCTGTTAAACTTTTAAATGCCGACCAATCAACAAACATGCATCAAAGAACTAGTATTGTTGAGCATGGAGGCAGAGACACAAAGAGAAGATCAGACATACCTTTATGAAAGAATAAGTAGGAAGACGTTGTTATTGTTCGGTTGCTAAATCTACTGTAAGTTTTTGTGACCCCATGGACTGCAGCATTCCAGGCTCCTCTGTCCTCCACTATCTCCTGGGGTATGCTCAGATTCGTGTCCATTGAATCAGTGATGCTATCAACCATCCTAATCTGTACTAAATTGGTACTGAGAGATACATCCATTATATACTTTTAGAGCCCAGAGGTGGGTACACTTACTCACAGCTGAGGAAGTCACCTGAAAAAGAGGTCAAACGGAAATTAAAATACTCCATTCACTTTGCTATTAAGATCCCATGGTCTTATTTGTCTATAACCTTGACCAAAAAAAAAATTTGGAAAAATATGGCATGGCAATGTAGGGAACTTAAGAAGGGAAGGAAAAAGAGATAGTTTTGGCATTATTTTTTCCAAAAAAAGAAGATGAAGTAGGTGATTATGTTATAACCTCATGGCATTATGAGATTATTATTATGTTATAATCATATGGCATTATGTCAGCCATAATGTGGCATATGGCAGCAGCCATCTGCAAAACACCCACTGCTCAGTCAACTCAGCTTTTAAACCCTTTTCACTGATGGGGGCAATAGAACGACCCATTAGCCATTACAGTCTGGAGGGGAAATCCAACAGCACCTTATTCCAGAGTCTGGTACAGGAGTTTACTCACAAACCTTGCCCCACTGACTCAATGTGGGTTACAGGAGTCACTGTGGAGGGTCTCCTTGTTGTTTGACATGCACTGCCCAGAAGGACCCAGAAGACCTTAGAGTTCAGTTTTCTGGTAAGAATCCTGACTTCACACTGCCTTTCAGATGGTGGGAGTTTATGGGTTTTCTGCTTGACAGAGCCTCATTAGGTAACGAGAGAGGGAGCCATCCTAAAGAGATTAATAGTCAGTGATTCCCCCGTGTAACTTCCTCATCAACTCCAGCAGACAAATTAATTTCCTCCCTCATGTAATGCTCATGTTCTTTTAAACTCTGGATGCATCCACCATGGCACTGTTGTCTCAATGGATCTACTTGTTATTTTAGGGAGGAGTGGACACATCTGCCCCAGGATAGAAAAGCATTACCACCTACACTGCCTAGAAGCCCTATCTAGTTTCGCACAACTGGTTTGGACAACTTGTGTAATAAATAGTTTGTACATTTTAGCCTACTAGGAGTATGGAAGCCATTCACTTATTCCCCAGTCATTGTATCAAGAAATATTTGTTCATTTTCTACTATACTTCAGGGCTTGCCAGGTGGCACTAGTGGTAAAGTGCCAAGGATGTAAGAGATACAGTTTCCATCGTAGGTTGGGATTCCCTGGAGGAGGGTATGGCAACCCACTCCAATATTCTTGCCTGGAAAATCCCCACAGACAGAGGGACCTGGTGGGCTACAGTCCATGAGGCCACAAAGAGTCGGACATGACTGAGCTTCTGAGTACACACACACACACACACACAAGACATCATCATAATAATAATCTCTTCAAAATGAAAAGCACTTATAAGATACTATCAAATAGATTTATCTGCTCTGGGGTAATTGGAAACATAGGGAAGCTACCTGAAGGTACTACAGAAACGAGAGGAAGGGGATGTTCTTTTGGTGAGTATTCTAGAATTAAACAGCACGTGTGTTTTATTGTGGGAAACTGGATGACTCAGGCCAAGTCTCAGTCAAGTAAAATGACGTCCCAAGGAGGTCAAGCATAAGGCTAACCAATCAGTTGTTACCTCTATTGAGCCTGAACTGTGCATCCAGTGCTTTGCAGATATTACTTCTCTTAGCCCTCATAGGAATCATTGGAAGTAGGAATTAGAGTTAATAGCTTTCTTTTGATCCCCTACACGAGCATATTAAATGGTAGAAGCAACTTTAGAGTCAACTAAAGCCCCACACATAGCTAGCTCATATTGTAAGCTTACCAAAAGTCTACAGTCTTTATGGGGAAATCAGCCCTACACATTCAGAAAATGAAAAATACAGGACAACTGTGCTAAGGTATGTAGCTACAAAGATGAATTTTTCCTGAAGTTTAAGTTTCCANGTTTAAAAGCAATAGTAGTAACCATATGATGGGTGAATAGAACACATTATAAGTGAAATAAATGACAGAAATTTCACAAGGAATGGGAATGAGGAATTGAGAATTCTCAACTATGGGAGACCTCTACTACACTTGAAGCCCTATATTGTTATTTGAAGATGAGCTTAGATTATGTTAAAATGCATATGGTAAGTCCAAGGGCGATCACTAAAGACAATTTTAAAAGATAGGCAGTATATCAAAATAGACTATAAAATGGAACACAAAAATCAAGTTAAAACTGGAGAAGACAACAAAAAGGAGGGGAGACAAAGAACAAACAAAAAAAGTGCCAAGGCTTCCAAAGACTGGAATATGATCCAATTCCATCACTTTAAATACAATGGTTGAAACATACCCATTAATAGACAGATTGTCAGACTGGATTAAAACCAAAAACAAGAAGTAATGTGGTGTTTATAAGAAATCCACTTTAAACAAAGGATCAGATAGGCTAAAAGTAAACAGATGGAGAACTGTTAACTTTCACCAAAAGAAAGGTAAAGTATACTCAGCCATGAAAAGGAACAAAATATGTTCAGTGATGTGGATGGACCTACAGACTGTCAAACAAGGTGAAGTGGGGTCAGAAAAAAAAAACCTGCATAATATCCCTCATATGTGGAATCTAGAAAAATGGTACACGTGAAGTTTCTTGCAAAACAGAAGGAAGATTCACAGATACAGAAAACAAATTTATGGATACTAAAGAGGGAAGTTAGGGGGTGGGATGAACTGGGAGATTGGGACTGACACAGGTACACTACTATGCATAAAATATACAACCAGTGAGAACCTACTGTATAGCACAGGGAACCCTAGTCAATGCTCTGTGGTGACTTAAATGGGAAGGAAATTTAAAAAGAGGGGATATGTACGCATATAACTGTTTCACTTTGCTATACAGCAGAAACTAACACAACATTGTAAAGCAACTATACTCCAATAAAATTTTTTAAAAAAGAAAGCTGAAGAAGCCATATGAGTTTGAGACAAAACAGACTTTGGAAAAAAGAAGAAAAGATTATCAAGGGCAAAACTGGAGTTCATATGAAGAGGTTAATTCCACAAACAGACAGAAAATGCTAAATATGTATGAACTTAAAAAGCATCAAGATACAGGAGGTTAAATACCAATAGAACTGAAGGTAAAAAATACATGCATTATTACATGTGGAGATTTACACTAGAAGTATGTTCCAGACCATAGAGGACAGAAACCAGGGGGTCAAAAGTCAAAACCCTTAGTGTAGACGTCATCTGCAAAAGTAAGCAAAAGATTAAATTTAACACATCTTGGATTAATTTAAACTCACAGGTCTACTGGAATTTACGTGAGGACCCTGTAAAATTCAGGATAAATTCTAAAGCACTTGTAATCATGGATTTTAGAGGCCCATCTGCTCTATTAAGACTTCAGAACATAGAGAACAAGCATTTTATTTGGTTTAGGCTGGCTTCCCCAACACCTAGCAAAGGTTTTGACTTGAATAGTTGGTAAACATCTACTGAATGTCTAAAGCTGACTCTTACTAATAAATTACGCTCATCAATATTTAACTATACAAGTGAGTTACTGTTTCATTAAAAATACAAAGTCCCAGTAGTGCTTCTTTTACAATGGAAGATTTTAGCTTTATAGGCATCCTCCAATATTATCAAAACCACCACCTGGTTTAATAACACAGGGAAAACAATTATAGTGAATGCATGAATTGTTCACAGAGTTAAGGTTCCACATTGCTTGTCTATTAATTAATTCTGCTAATTTACTCTCTGGAAATGAGTCACAAATTAGTAAGGCAAAGTAAATGACACATATAGAATACAGAAATTGAGAAGCAGAGTTGCAAAGATTTAAAATAAATGTAAACATATGTACATTATAGAAGTATCACTCTTAATAAACACACAAATTTTAAAATGCCAGAATTTTGTCAACTTATAGTGTTTATTAGGGCACAGTTCAATCATTTATACCACTAAAATAAGCAAACAAAATACAACTATGGATGGCATACATTTAGACAAATCATAGGCTCTAAAGATGAAACACATGGAACAAACCGGACATTTTATTCAATTTTTGATGTGCATGATTAAAATAACAATTGAAGAGGAAATATATTATTTACTCCTTCACTATTAAATTATGAAATTTAGCAACCTTCAATTCATCCTATCTGGCTGGGTTAAGGAAGGAAAATTTTGAAATTTCAGTCACTGCCATAAAACTCTGAAGATGAGTATCATATCTTTACTAAAAATGATTTTGCAGTGAGGAATACCTATTTATTATAAATTGCCAAGCTTCTTCAGATAACAAATGATTTTCACTTTACTATTCAGGGCATGTCCCATATATACCCAATAGGTACAAATCTGATGGTCTAAGATAGGGCACATGAGAACAATTACTTGTTCAATAAAATGCACAGATATTCTTCTCCTATCAAATAATTCTTTAAAGCTTCTTCCAAATGTCATTTTCTGACTTATTAAAATTCAGTTTCACTCAAATTTTCAAACAAAGTGATGAGAGAACGTAAAGTACCTCTTTATAGGCTTGCAAACACTTGGTATTCATTTTCTGAGTCAGACAGTAGAAGAGGAAATAGCATAATCACTTACCTGACATGCATTATAAAGAAGTTGGTGTTCTAGTTTTTTAATCCCCAAAATCTGCTGAAACATTTCATAGAGTTGTTCCTTGCTCAGAATAAGTTCAGACACAGCGCTCAGGGCCATTCTGTTTGGCGGTTTACACAAGTCTTCTTCACCCCTATAAATGGCATCATACTTGGCTATCCAGGAACTCAGCACTGTCTCTTTGCTCAAGCCGTCAATTTCTGGCAAACTTCGGACACGTTTTTCTATATTTTTCTTAAACACCTCTCTGAAGTCATTGGCAGAACATCCTCCACTCTGAACCATTCTGGCCACTCGATCACTCTTCAGAAAAACCTGAAAACAAAACAAAAAATAAATAAAAAATAAAAACCCACTTACAATTAGGTAGGGCCACTAATGCCAACTGCTTTTAGCAATCCAAGAGTTATGACACCAAACATTCTTCAGTGGTTCAAACGTTTTGTAAAACATGTTAACTAGTGACAAAATGGAAGCTCCAAATCATCTCTCTTAAAATGCTGAAATATTTAGGAGAAAAAACAATGAGTTTTGAGAACCTCCTAAGATGATCTGCCCTTGACCTACAGACTGCCCACATGAAGGTCACGTGGAGACCTGAAGGTCATGTGGGGGGATCTCTGCAACTGATACCCTTAAGAGTTGATTGAGAAGGTAACTGGAGAAATGACCCAGCTTCTCTATCTGTACTTGGGAGTTCTGAGTAGTTCTTCAGTAAGGAGAATTTTTGAGAAATTGAAAGCTAACAGTGTGGTAAGTCTAGTATCTAAGTCAATATCCTCCGGGTACAATCATTAATCACAACTCCTGTACAGATGGGGGTGGGGTACACCTGTTCCCATCCAGGACTTCACCAGCTCCCCAACTTCTCACACACTTCTCCCAGCTGCGAAGAATCCATGATGGAAAAGCAAAATCTAACCAACTTCTACCTGTCCACGAATGCCAGGTAAGAAATAAAATACAACGACAACTAGAGAGACAGACATTTGTGAAATGTGTAGGAAGAGATGGGTGACAAGTAGTAAGGTCATCCTGTGTGGGAGACATCAGACTTGGCCTCAAATCTCTCCTTTCTTCTAAGTCAAAGACCCAACTATCAACAAGTATCAGTCAGGATTCGTGAAACGTTGATTCTGTCATTAACATTCCTATGAATCCTCTATAGGTCACATGGGACTGATTTCACTCCTGTTTTCTTCCTAAATAACAAAATATTCTTCCTAAGAGCCTGCAGGACTATTTAACATAGCCCCCATGAGTTCCACCTGTTGCTAACACTTCTGGAACACAAGTTAATATCAATCATTTTCCTAAGCACTGACTCAGGATACCGAGGTGCTCCTAAATCAAGACCCCACTCCCTGTTCTCTGGTGCTACCATGTCTGTCTGTGTGCGGGCCAGCAGCACACAGGGCCCATGCAAAGCAGCCCTGGTGACTGCCATCTGAGCTACCGTGCCCTAAACCTTGTCCCCACTTGATTTCTCCCCTTTTCAGACCATTCGTACCAAATGCTGTTCCCTATCTTTGCTCAACTGCCCAGGAACCTGCCAGGGGGAGGGGTGCCTCTCTAAGCCAGCCTTGGGTTCTGCAGAGAAGCTGCCCCAGGGATGGCACCATGTGCCTGTAGGTAGATGAAAAGAATGAAGTACTAGGGCCCTCTTCCTCCAGTGTCTCGAGTCAGGGGGGATTCCTGACTTGAATATTTTGGTTGACTAACTTACTAACCTATGGCAGAAAGTGAAGAGGAACTAAAGAGCCTCTTGGTAAGGGTGAAAGAGAAGAGTGAAAAAGCTGGCTTAAAACTCAAAATTCGAAACACTATGATCATGGCATCTGGTCCCATTGCTTCACGGCAAATAGATGGGGAAAAAGTGGAAACAATGACAGGCTTTATTTTCTTGGGCTCCGAAATCCCTGCAGACAGTGACTGCAGTCATGAAGAAACCATTAAAGGAAGCCTGCTCCTTGGAAGTAAAGCTATGACAAAACTAGATAGCATATTTAAAAGCAGAGACATTACTTTGCCAGCAAATATCTGTCTAGTCAAAGCTATGGTTTTTCCAGTAGTCATGTATGGATGTGAGAGTTAGACCATAAAGAAGGCTAAGTGCCAAAGAACTGATGCTTTTGAACTGTGGTGTTGGAGAAGACTCTTGAGAGCCCCTTGGACTTCAAGGAGATCAAACCAGTGAATCCTAAAGGGAAACAATCCTAAATATTCCTTGGAAGGTCTGATGCTGAAGCTGAAACTCCAATACTTTGGCCACCTGATGTGAAGAGCTGATTCTTTAGAAAAGATCCTGATGCTGGGGAAAGCTGAAGGCAGGAGGAGAAGTGGACAACAGAGGACAAAATGGTAGGATGGAATCATTACTCAATGGACATGAGTTTGAGCAAACTCTGGGAGACGATCAAGGACAGAGAAGCCTGGCATGCTACAGTCCATGGAGTCGCAAAGAGTTGGACATGACTGAGCAACTGAACAACAGCTTGTAAGCGTTGTGAATTTTATAGCAGGCAAACATATGACACATACACAATGTTTCTTTTTTTTTTTTAACCAGCTATGGCTCAATTATGGTTAAATCTTAAGGCACAGGTATAAGAAGAGTGCATTTATTTAGATCAAGGAAAATAAAATTAAGATACTTAATAGTATATTTTACCTAAAAATGCCTTTGATTATTATACATCTAAATACACCGGGGTGTCTCTATCTCTTTTCTCCTCCTCCTCTAACTGCACTGCCAGTGTCAACCCACTGCTTTCCAGTCTGGCCTTCCATGGCCCTGCCTCTGGCAGCTGGCACAATTTTAGAGGGTGCTGGAGAGACATTGGAGGAAGAGGGCTCTAGTTCTTAATTCTTTTCGTCTACCTACAGGCACATGGTGCCATTCCTGGGGCAGCTTCTCTGCAGACCCCAAGGCTGGCTTAGAGAGGTACCCCTCCCCCTGGCAGGTTCCTGGGCAGTTGTGCGGTGTAGCACTGCAGAAGGCAGACTCCCGTGGGTCCCACTGGTACAAATATGGTGGTGAGTATCTGTGTAGGACAGACTACATCTCCTCCAGTGAGATGTGGCCCCCGGCCTTTGGGATGAAAGGAATGGGACCTTCCTCCAGATCTGTTGCTTCCTTGGGGGCTCTGCTCCCTGTGTCTGCTACTCCTATATTCTTGCATTTTCTTTACCCGCTGTAGCAAATCTCTCACTGTTTATAATACATTTTCCTGTTCAATTATTGTGTGGTTTCTATCTCCAGATCGCATCATGATACAGAAATACTGAAATGTTCCAAGGAAGACTACTTCTATGGGGAAGATATTTGAAATTGAAACAATTTTTGAAAATGTAGTAATCATATAAAGCTGGAATGGCAAGATATTTTTAAAGTACAACATAAACACCTTATGACTGGCTTTAGAACAACATTTAATTACTTTGATATCTAATGCTTTTAGCTGGCAGGGGTTTCATTTTTTTTTTTTTTCTCCAATCTCTTCTGCTTAACAGTTAGTACTAAATTCTACCAAGTCACCAGACAGTGTTTCTGAAGGAAGGACACTGATGAACTTAGGTTTATAAAGTTTTAATTTCCCCTATAAAATGATACCTACACTCATACTGACTCAGTCCAATTTCATGTTACTGAATCAACATTTCCTAAGTGGTAGCAATGTGTCAGGCACTTTGGTAAGAGCTGGGGACACAAAGTGAACCAAAGACCTTGCTCTCAAACAGCTCATACCACCTGAGAGAGAGAGGACACACAGAAACCTGGAGGACTAAAGCTATGCAAAGGGAGAGAAAAAGGAGGAGGTTATAAACTCTATAATCTGGGGGCAAGGTTGGGAAGGAGGGAAAAATGACAGAGACAAAGGGCCTATGATCTGAATGACCTGTGGGCTGAGTCAGGAGAAAAGGGAGAAGAAAATACATTTCAGAAAAGTAAAAGATAAAAAGCAAAGACGTACAAAATCGCATGAGCTTTTGAGGGAAATATAAGAATTTCTATACTTTAGGAACATTAAATATAAGGGTGAAGGGAGCAAAAGTTGTGCCAATCAGACCAACAGAGACCAGATGGCTGAATGCAGTTTGTGCCAAGCCAGCAATCTGAGCTCTGCCAGAGGGTCAGGATGATGGCTGGGTATCCTTGTTGCTCTAACACTGAAAAGCACAGTTTAGACGAACAACTGGTGGTGACAATCAGCCAGAACAGGGATTGGGATCAGCTACCAGACGGCACAGGAGACCAAGCAAAAAGCACTAAGGCCTTGATCTAGGGCAAGCATCATGGGCTAGAGAGAGAGGTAGAAGGGAGACAATTAACACATTGTGATGAGTTCTAGGACGTGTAAAGGCATGGAAAACATGACGATTCAACTTTTACTGGGGTGTCTGGATTCCACTAGCCACAGATAATTAAAGAATACAGGCAGAACAATATGTGGAGGGCAGGGGTTGCAGATGGTGGTGGGTAGATGGGGAGTGGGCATGGTCATTGATTATTAGTTTAGTTTTAATAATGGCCAGCTTTGAAAACCAAATGAAACAGTACCAGAGTATGGAACAAAACTCTCTGAAATACCTACATTTACTAAGTGGGCAGAAGAATGGGATCCAGGGGAAGGCGGGTAGTGTCACAGAAAAAGATGGTAAAAAAATATGACGCATTAGCAGTCAGGAGAGAGAGAATCAAGTACCACAAACACCGGCAGAGATTTGTCTCTACCACCGTCGAGTCCCCTGTGGCAGAGAAGACAGGTAAAGGGTAGGGAGTGATCTGCAGCAGGAGACACCTTGTAACCAAGTTAAGACAGCAAATATAAACTGTCCTTCTAGAAAACGTGGGTGAAAAGGAATATGAGAGGGAGGGAAAAAGCTGAAACTGGGAAATGACATGTAGGCAGTGAGGGGGACCAATCAGGAAACAAGGGCAGTGTGAGGTCTGGACGACAGAGAACCGTGAAGTACGTCACTTGTGAGACTAGTATATGGAAGCCTGCCATGTGCTCTCCCATCCTTGCCCAGGGTGGTTGGGGGTGGATGTAAGATGCTCTGACGCAAGGAACTGAGGTTCTCCATCTAATAGTCCTTTGCAGGCAGCCCAGAAACAAGGGGGTGGGCTGGAAAACAAATTCTTTAGCCCAGTTGAGCCACAGGATAAGTGTGGTCTCAGTGGACAGCTAGATGGCAACTTCACGAGAGACTCATGAGCTCTCCTTACACATCCCACTGACACCCTTAATTTTAACAAACTTTGAATGGGATTCATGACTTTTCCCATTATTTGCTCACCCTTCTGCCCATCTGCTTCAGTGAGTAGCAATACCATCCCCTCCCTTCTGGAAAGACCTGGAAACTTCTTAACTCCACCATCTCCTCCGTGTTTATTTCCCAACATACAGCTTCTCGCTGAACCCTGCTGACCCTACCTGCCAGGAGCCAGTGTGAGGAATCCCGCCCATGGCAAAGCTCATGAGGAAGGAAGCCTAACAAACGCAGGGGTGGGGATCAGGCTTCAGGGGTTTCCCCTGGAATTTCCTGAGCATCTAACCCCAAAATCAGAGTCTGTCTGCTTTACTATATTATGCTTTTCATCTACTCTTCTGACATTAACAGGGGGCTGTCGCCCCACCACCTTTTTTTAGGAAAAAGTTAATTTAAGAGCTTTTAGATAATAAGTCTCCTGAGCATAATAAGAGTGTTTCAATCCAAAAACCCCCGCTGATGGCTCTCTAACTTGCCTTACCTGGACTTTTACAACTACGCATGTGATTGTTTACAGCCCCCCAGCTGTGAGAGGCACGGGAAGCCTAAAACATAGAGCCTTTCAAAGAATTAAAAGTTATTAGAGTAGTGCTGGTGTAGGATTTCATTATTGGGCCAATGCTTGTTGCTAAGTTCCCATATCTCTTATCCACTATACACCTGGGAGCACATTTGTTAACATAGTTAGAATGTAAGAAAAAACAAGTGTAGCCTTGAAACTGACCACATTAGACTTTTGAGCTAATTGGTTCTTTCTTCCTTGTAACTTACTGCACCTTTGCTTCATGAAAATGTAACTTTGTTTGATACTTTCTGAGGCTGACATAGATTAGAAATATAAAGAAAAAACACTTCAAGGGAAAATAAGTTTTCTGGTTGAGCAGCCTTTATCAAAAGAGGGTCTTAAAATGTTTCACAGGCCTCCAAGGCCAGAAGCTAAGGTACACATCATCATCTGTGGGGAAGGTATAAAAGTCCTTTTAAAAAATCAAGTTATTGGGGCCTCGCTCACCAAAGCAGCTTGGTCACCCCATGTCTTTATTACTCTATTTTCTGGCTGAATTCTCATCTGGGGCGTGGAGGCTCGCCATGTCTACTTACTTGCCCTGGCTTCTAAGACCCATGCGAGAGGGAGCCCAAGGCAGGGCACCCTCCACTATTCAAACAGGCGCCGGTGGCCTAACGTAGATGGTGCAAACCTCTTGTCTCGAGGTTTTATTAGTTTTCCACATAAACCAAGTTATTCAGCCTCTTTTCTCCACTATTTTTCCTACTACACTATTCTTTCCTAATCTAATCTTATATTTCTAATTAAATAAATCTCTCATCGCTGACTCTGAACACCCTTCGAATTCCCTGGATCCACTGGGGCTGGACCCCGGCACCTACTCACCCCCAAATCCCTCCTGACCTCTTCATGCCCCTCATTGAAACTAAGAGTAGCTGCCTCTTAATCGGCCTTCCTGCCTTGGAAGTTTTCCTGCAGCCACCCTACTCTCATCTTCCCCAAGTTGTGCTCTTCGCTGATATCAAAAAAAAAAAAAAAAAAGTTATTTTTAGTCTGATCCTTTAAATTCTTCTCTGGCTTAAAAATTCTTCTCTGACTTTCCACCAAAAGTCATCAGCAAGGCCTTTGAGGTCCCACACTTCAACTGGTCCCAAACTACCTGCCACCCTGGCTTCATTGCAAACAGCTCTGCCACTCAGTCTCCATACCCTGCCTCCACCATCTTTCCTTCAAACTCTTCACATTACTCATCTCACAACCCCAAGTTACCTCTAACAGCTCTCCAGATCCCCACTAATGCCTTGAATCATCCATAACCTATGTTGTTTGCATGCAATCCTAGCACCCTTTCTTTTTCCTTCAAAGTCACTTTGTAACTGTAGCATTTAATTGTAAATTCCATTATATTTTACTCACATGAGGCTAAGTTCCATGAAACTAAGTACAGTTTCACTCACCATTGTATTTGTGGCACTTAGTACTGGGGTGGCCAAAAATTTAATTCAGGGTTTTCCCATAAAATCTTACTTTTTGGCCAAACTAAGACCAAGGCAAGCACTTAGAGAGTATCCACTGAATGAGAGAATGAGGGGGGATAAACAGTTTGGATGGTTAAACTAATAATTCAATATTTCCCCTCCATGCAACTGTATAATTTAAATAATTAACCAGTATGGTTTACTGAGTTTCAATAATGTTTACAGCAGAAAGAACTATAGGAAATGGACCCTGTCCGTATGATGGGAGAATGAAAGACATCTCAAGGAAAGAGGCACAGTAAGTGATGTCACAGAGAACCAGTTCAGTGAGAAAATAAGATGTATGCTGTCTAAAAACCATACTGTTGTCTAATTCTCAACCTGCGCTGTTTTTGCAGAAATGATGGTTTAACATTTTCCAGATGTTGTAAGTTATGAAACTGTACCAATGACAGGTTTAGTCTCATTAGGTTGCAACTATCTTGATTCCTGTGTCCTTTCATAATAACATGTACCAAGTTAAAGGCAGGTAAAGTGCAACCCCATGTCGAGGCTAGTCCCAGATGCTCGTCTCTGTGTCTAGGGTGCCCTCCTCTCTAATGAGATTCTGTCTGAAGAACATGAAACTGGGGGCTATCCTGGCACAGGGGTGGCTTCAGGAATTCAGTTTACCCACACACCCGCTGATAAGCAGATTTCGTCTCCTCAGAGCTCTTCGTATATTATCTCCTTTCATCTTCATCATCCCTGTGCCTTATTTCATCATCAGTCTCTTTGACAGATCAAGTAGGTAGGCAGAGAAGTGACTAGCAGAAAATCACAAAGTTACTGGGAGAATAGAGACTGAATCCCCACCTTTGGAGTTTAAAAGTAAGATCCCTCTGCTTTTTCTTCTTTCCCATTCTTCCATCCCACTGTACCCCTCCTCCTCCTAACAAGGAGAACCTATATAGTTCACCCCAAGAGCTATAAGTATGCTGGGTGCTGGCCAACACTTATGGAATTACCAACCACTGATCTCCTTCTGAAAAAGCCACTGAACACACCAATTCAGCATGGCGGGGTGGGGGTGGAGGTGTGATGGTCCTGACATCGGAAGACTAACATAGTACGCATGCTACCTTTCTCCACATCTTAGGGGCTTTTAACTTGTACATGGGTCCTCTGATTACCACCAACTGCCACCCTTTCCATTCGCCTGCTAAGTTTATAGACCACAGAAGTTACTATCTTCAACTCATGGTGAACCAACAACAAAATTGAAATGTGGTGACTGCAACAAGCATCTATAACTGCAAAGGCTAAGTCTGCTCAGCTGTCCAAATAAAACTTCAAATACACTTTTTTCTTTTTTTTACAAAAGTACTTATTGTTCACATATTGCTTTTGATCTGAAACATGCATTGCTTCTTGATTCAAAAGGATTGTATAATGATGAGAAAAACATTATCAGCTTGCCAAATCATTGTGGCTATCTATGAGATGGTTCCTGGGAAGGCTGCCAACATGTTTTCAGCCAGGAAAACACAGAGAAAGAACAAGAGCCCCACTTATAAGAGATGCCTTTTTCTCCTTAATAATGACAAAGAAAACACTGTCTAATAATTTCAATAACCTATGTGGCCCGTGGATAAATCCTTTCTTAAACTATTTTTCAGGTGTTATCAAATCCATGATCAATTTTTTTGGTAACAGGGATGAATTTAACTTTACTATATATCAAGTAATTCCCAGTTTTCCAGCATTAATACCATTATTTATCAGGTCACTTCTCATGCCTAAAGCTAGTTGATGGATTATTCTCTGTTGGCATTATATAGTTTCAGCGTACCATCCAAGTCTCCCTCAACCTATCTTTCCAGCATTCTCTTCCACTGCTCCCAAGAAGATACTTTCTGTTCCAATAAAGAAAAATACTTAACCTTCAACAGTCTCCACCCCAATAGCACATCCATTTGTTCCATAAATATTTAACAAAACATAGTCCATGCTGGGCAGTGTGCTCAGTGCTGGGGATTTACTGGTGAGCAAAATGGTATAGGTTTGCTGCCTTCACAGAACTTACAGTGGAAGAAACAAACTACAGAAACTAAAATGACTGTGGGATGATGAATGTTACTGAGAACTGAGCATTTCGGGGATGATGAGAGTTTGTAGCAAGGCTGTGAATCTATTGGAGGAAGTCACAGAGCTTCTCTGAGGAGGTGAATGAGGTCTGAAGACCAAGAAGAATCACTTGAGACATGAGGAGAGACCAAGGGACAGTGGGGTGAGTGGAACACAGCTGGTCTCAGTGGGCTCTGGTGAGGGAGTGAACCTACAGTGATGAGAGAGAAGGGACTGGCTTTATAAGTCCTCGAAAGGTGCCTAGTCTTTATCCCCAGAGCATGGAATGCCATTCAAATGCTCAAGTCAGGGAGTTACATCAGAAAGACTGCATTTGAAAACAGCTGAAATTTATTCTAGGGTCTTTATTTACATTAATCTTGAAACATAAAGTAGGTGGTGGTATCTATTTTAAAGGTAAGAAACTAAAGCACAGAGAGGTAAAGACACTTGTCTGAGGTCACACAGCCGAACTGTAGAGGAGTGAAAATTTAAGCCTAGACCATGCAATCAAATATGATGATTTATCAACTTATGGCTCATTAAACTGAAGGGGAGAAAGTAAGGAGCAGACAGAATGAAGAGAATCAGGCAGAATATACTCCCGCCATTCTTTCCTCCTCTGTGATGCTGTCCACAGTTTTATGCCACATGTTCATTCTGGGCCTTCTTGCTGCTGCTGCTGCTGCTGCTAAGTCGCTTCAGTCGTGTCTGACTCTGTGCGACCCCATAGACGGCAGCCCACCAGGCTTCCCTGTCCCTGGGATTCTCCAGGCAAGAACACTGGAGTGGGTTGCCATTTCCTTCTCCAGTGCATGAAAGTGAAGAGTGAAAGTGAAGTCGCTCAGTTCTGTCTGACTCTTTGCGACCCCATGGACTGCAGCCTACCAGGCTCCTCCATCCATGGGATTTTCCAGGCAAGAGTACTGGAGTGGCTGGGCCTTCTTAGCACTGTCCATTCTCTCTGAAGGTAGGAAACATACCTGTCCTCCAGTGAGCAAATTCCGTACAGCATCATTATATCTCTCTCCTGCTTAGACTATGAACTTCTTTAGAACCGCACCTTTAAAAATCCTCTGTACGGTATGGTATCATTTGATAGGCNGGCCTTCTTAGCACTGTCCATTCTCTCTGAAGGTAGGAAACATACCTGTCCTCCAGTGAGCAAATTCCGTACAGCATCATTATATCTCTCTCCTGCTTAGACTATGAACTTCTTTAGAACCGCACCTTTAAAAATCCTCTGTACGGTATGGTATCATTTGATAGGCAAATTTTGAAGAAAATAATGAGGTCCCTGTAGTCCTAATGGATTGTGGAAAGTTGTATTAAATCCAAATGGGGGTGTTTGGACCAGTGTGGGATGAAGTTTTCACTGATTCAATGTAAAGAAATGAACACTGAAAGTAATTTTAATAAAGCTAAATTTATTCCATATATTATTTGTAGAAATCATAGATACAAGTCACTTCTCTGTAATACAATGTTGTTAACAGTAGATGGTGGGTTAGTTTTGTTTGTTTTGTAGTGGTTCACGATCTCTCTTGGCAAAAAATATTTGNGTGTATATGTACCACAGCTTTCTTATCTATTCATCTGCTGATGGACATCTAGGTTGCTTCCATGTCCTGGCTATTATAAATAGTGCTACGATGAACACTGGGGTACACGTGTCTCTTTCAATTCCGGTTTCCTCAGTGTGTATGCCCAGCAGTGGGATTGCTGGGTCATGAAAGCTCCTTAAAGAAGGTTGAGCACTGAAGACTGGCACTTTTGAATTGTAGTGCTAGAGAAAACTCCTGAGAGTCCCTTGGACAACAAGGAGATCCAGTCACTCAATCCTAAAAGAAATCAGTCCTGAATATTCACTGGAAGGACTAATTCTGAAGCTGAAGCTCCAATACTTTGGCCACCTAATGCAAAGAACTGACTCATTGGAAAAGACCCCGATGTTGGCAAAGATTGAAGGCAGGAGAAGGGGATGACAGAAGAAGAGATGGTTAGATGGCATCACCAACTCAACGGACATGAGTCTGAGCAAACTCCAGGAGATAGTGAAAGACAGGGAAGCCTGGAGTGCTGCAGTCCATGGGGTCACAAAGAGTTGGACATGACTGAGCGACTCAACAGCAGCAGCAAGTTCACAGGTTGAGCTGCTTTATTCTGCCTAAATTATGGAGAGGTTTCCTTGTTTGGGGATTTTTTTCCCCTTCTTTATAATGATACAGAAAATAAATTTTTAAAATGTGTATTACTTTACAGTCTCAGTATCTAATATTCAGTAAATCCTTAAAATCATTTATTTTCATTGTATATATGGAAGAAAACGTGGTTTCCAGGTTTACAATATTCCAGTTTTGTGTAATGCTTCTTATCTCATCCTGCACTGCTCTTGGCCATGAAAGAATGCACCAAGACCAGAAGGAAATCAGACCTGAGCGTCCAGGGTGTGACACAAGCTGAGAGGCTGAGCCGTACTGGGTCAGTTTCCTCGCTGGTGGAACAGGAATAAATATCACTTTTCCTCACACAGTTTTTTGAGTATTACATGAAATAATACAGTAAAATATGCTCTTAATCAGTTATGCAAACTGTGAATCTGTGGACCTATGCCAGCACCTGAATCGTTACCTGCTCCTCAAGAAGCAGAGAGTATGTCTAGAAACTTGCAGTGATGAGACATTGCTCTGACATTCCTGTACCCTATTTTATACCAACATCATGTTACAAAAATGCGCAAACATATGGAAAAACTGAAGAAAGTCTGTAGCGCTTTGAAAATCACTAATTTAACCAATCCTATTATCAAATGTGAAGAAACCATAAGTTAAAATCAACAGCAAACAATCTCTTTTGTTCTGAAATTTGCTTCCTGCCCTGTTTTCACAAATAACATTTTTAAAATTAATTTATTTTTAGTTGAAGGATAATTGCTTTACAGAATTTTGCTGTTTTTTTGTCAAACCTCAACAAGAATCAGTTTTTCTTTCATATAACTATCTGTCTTCTCCATTGACTTAAATTATTTTCATTATATATTTCAGAGTTAGTGAAATACATGATCTTGTGTTTTAACAAAATAATCCACAATGGATTGAAAATAATATGAGTCCTTTGCTGCAGATACATCATCAAGAAAGTTTTCTGAGAAGATGTTGACACAGAAATTGGGAGAAGATATTTCTAAGAATCAAATTATATTTTCCACAAGACTATCAGTGCACTGGAGAATAAGCTACTGCCCTTTCAAACGGCAGCTAAGAAAACATGAATCTTGAGGACTGCAAGTCATTTACTCCTGATGAGCCAAGAGCCTACAAGCAGACCAAGTTCCAAAACTAAGAAAGAAATTTCTGGAAAGTAAATCAATCTTAAAAGCAAACATTCTTTAAGTCAAAGAAAAATGAACCCCACACCTTTTGAACCACATCTCCCTGGCAAGTATCGACTCTTAATAAAAACGTGTTGGATGACTTCTGCAGTTTGTACTGTGTAATTATCTGTTTTTCCACCAGATGGCAACTATGGGTGGAATAATGATATTTTTTAATCTCAGAATGTGATTTTCAGGATTGCGCAAGACTTCAAAGGTATAAATCCAATCACCCTTTCAGAGCTTGAATTCTCTCACCACCGTGGCCACCACCATTAAAATGACATCCAAACTACCAAATCCTTTAGGGAAGAGAAACCCTCAGTTCATTGTGGGGACAATAAACAGTGTGTGCATGCTTGCTAAGCCAATTCAGCTGTGTCACTCTGTGAGACCCCACGGTNTTCTCTCACCACCGTGGCCACCACCATTAAAATGACATCCAAACTACCAAATCCTTTAGGGAAGAGAAACCCTCAGTTCATTGTGGGGACAATAAACAGTGTGTGCATGCTTGCTAAGCCAATTCAGCTGTGTCACTCTGTGAGACCCCACGGTCTTTAGCCCACCAGGCTCCTCTGTCCATGGAATTCTCCAGGCAAGAATACTGGAGTGGGTTGCCATTTCCTCCTCCAGGGAATCTTCCCGACCCAGGGATCAAATCCATGTCTCACGTCTCCTGCGTTGGCAGGTAGGTTCTTTACTAGTGCCACCTGGGAAGCTCAACCTGTCTATGGACAGGACCAGCTACTGGAAAGTCCTTTGTTTCCACAGGTAGCTATCACTTTCTCACCTACTTCTTACCTCTGTGATAGTAGAGACTATCTAAATTCTCCCCAAGGCCACTCTTCAGCTTTTAAATAGCACCCCACTCCAGTACTCTTGCCCGGAGAATCCCATGGATGGAGGAGCCTGGTGGGCTGCAGTCCATGGGGTCACTAAGAGTCGGATACAACAGAGAGACTTCACTTTCACTTTTCACTTTCATGCACTGGAGAAAGCAATGGCATCCCACTACAGTATTCTTGCTTGGAGAATCCCATGGATGGAGGAGCCTGGTAGGCTGCAGTCCATGGGGTCGCTAAGAATCAGACACGACTGAGCAACTTCACTTTCACTTTTCACTTTCATGCATTGGAGAAGGAAATGGCAACCCACTCCAGTGTTCTTGCCTGGAGAACACTTGTTCGTCCCTGGAGAATCCCAGGGACGCGGGAGCCTGGTGGGCTGCCGTCTATGGGGTCACACAGAGTTGGACACGACTGAAGTGACTTTGCAGCAGCAACACTGTCTTCAGCCTTCCAAGTTAAACACTCCTCAGGTGACAGGGGACTCCTGGCACACATTCCACATTTTTCTCTGTTTTAGCACGGGACCCTCGTTCCTTTCAGCCCCCTGCCCAAGTATTCATCTTCTTGACAAAACCTCCAACAAAAACTGCCAACTCTGCCTCTGACAATTCTATCCTTTTTTGTTTTCCTACACAGCACTTACAATTGTTCAATAAATCATATTTATCATAATTTCTTTCCAGTAGAAAGAAAGCTCGGAGGGCGCTGGGTTTACTCGCCCCTGTGCTTCCAGGGCAAATCAATATTTAACAAATGCATGCATGAAATGCTTCACCGATGAATATGCCATATGAGTAAAATCTATTAATGCAAAAGGACAGCAATTCTAGTTACAGAAGCAATGCTTCTATTAACGCAGCATGTTGTGTGTCAGTCATTCAGTCCTGTCCGACTCTTTGCAACCCCACGGACTGTAGCCCCATCAGGCTTCTCTGTCCAAGGAATTCTCCAGGTGAGAATGCCGGAGTGGGTAGCCATTGCCTTCCTGACCCAGGGACTGCACCCTGGTCTCCTGCACTGCAGGGACATTCTTTACTGTCTGAGTCACCAGGGAGGTCCATTAATGCACTAGGAAAGGCCAAGCACCTTGAGATGAACTGCTCAGATGACTCATCTTGCACTTACTTTCAGCCACAATTTTGAAGACTCTCCCTCCAGTGTTTGTGAGGCTGTTTTCATGGTCCCAAACCTAAGAATCTATGTTTCTTTTCTGAATTCCATGTACAGCCCACTGTTTTCGTGTGTTATTTTCAGACCATTAGTGAATGAAAGAAAGTGTAAAGTAAGCTCCTTCGTCTGTCCATGGGATATTCCAGGCAAGGGTACTGGAGTGGGTTGCCATTTCCTTTTCCAGGGGGATCTTCCCAATCCAGGGATTGACTGCTGGTCTTCTGTATTGTAGGCAAATGTTTTTACCGTCTGAGCCACCAGGGAAGTCCAGGATTTAGTGAATATGTGGTGTGAAATACTATCCTTTTCAGTGGGCTGCCTAGTCTAGTGCTGTTTCACCTTCTCAGTTTTTTCCTTCTACTGTGAAATTCATAAGCTGCTATCTACTATCTATTCATTTCCTTACAACTCTCTTGGCAATGTGATAGTGGTGGTAAAGAAACCAGAACTGGGAGAGGAAAGGAGCAAGCATCAATGCACAAGCTATGCATAAAATCTGAGAGCGGTGGCACCTGAAATGCACCTAACCGTGTGTCTCGGAAAATTTAACAACTCTTATTTGTGCAAGGTTTTAAAATTTACAATTATTTTCATTTACATTACTTCTATCTGATTACAACTGTGTGATGCATCCATTTCCGAGAATGAACTGACACTCTGAGACAGGAGAGGTTCTTGAACTTGAATGTCCATCAGAATCAAATAGAAGACTTGCTAAAATAGATTCTGGGTCCCTCAGAGTTTAGGTCTGCAGTGGGGCCTGAAACTGTGCAGTTCCAACAACTATATGAGTTCAGGTGAAGCTCAGGCTGCTGGTCTGAGGACCACTGTTCCAAGATGTTCTGCCCTGGGGCAAGGATATGAGTGTGCAGGTCACTGGAGGGAAAAGCATGATGTTCTTTTCAATAGGGCAAGTGTGCTTCCAAGGTCCAAACTTCTAAAACAAACTGATGTTATCAGGAGAAATAAAAAATTTCTTTTTTTGCCCCTTTCCAACTTCAGAAGAAAGGAAGGGTATGGAAAACCTCCTGACTAAAGTTTTTATATGAGGGAATGACTAGTTTTCAGCACCAGTACCTTTAACTGGGAGGGGCCATTCCTAGCGCTTAATTTTGCTTTTTACTCAATCAGATGTACCCTTCCCACATCCCGCTTTACCCACATGCCTCTTTCCTAATTACCCTGAGATCTCATGACTTACTACTTTAACTCCCTCCTGTTAGCACTTTCAGAGCCTATAGTTAAGATTTTTCTTCTAAGGCCCAATCCTGTAAGTCCTCAACATTAGAGTCACCTACAATGTTCTCCATTACTTAAAAATTAGCTTTTCAAGCTACCTGTAGTGTAAAGATCAGGAGCTGTGGAACCAGACTGAGTTCAAATACAGGCTCTGCTACATACTGTTTAACTCTGGGCAAGTTACTTAGCCTGGCTGGGCCTCCGTTTCCTCATCTAAAGAATGGGGGTACTGATCACACCTACCTCAGAGTTACTGTTAGGATTTGTGGGCTTCTACCTAGGAGGCTTATCAGTGTACTGTAGCTCTGGTTATGACTAACACCCTCATCATCATTTTGACAATCAACAACTTTACTCAGGCTGTCACACATTTTTGAGAGAAAAAGTCCTATTACTACAACTTTGCAAATGGAGATATGGGTTCAAAGTAGTAACATTAAATTTCATTTAATAGTAAACTACAATCAATGTGAAAGTAAACAGGTGAATTCTCATTAATAAATTACAATTAAGCACTTAGCATATATCATGTCTTTTGCTGTATTTTACCTTAATTAGCACAGACCTATACTTTTAGCCATGTAGTAAAGTAAGTTCTTTGGGTTCCTCAACTTGAGCATACTAAAAATTGGAACTTCCCTTCTACCCTTGGAGAAGGAAATGGCAACCCACTCCAGTATTCTTACTTGAAAAATCTCATGGACAGAGGAGCCAGGTGGGCTACAGTCCATGGGGTCGCAAAGAGTCGGACATGACTTAGTGACTGAACAATATATCCTATATAGCTATGTCTAGGGCCTTTATTTCGGAGAAGGCAATGGCACCCCACTCCAGTACTCTTGCCTGGAAAATCCTATGGACGGAGGAGCCTGCTAAGCTGCAGTCCATGGGGTCGCTAAGTCAGACACAACTGAGTAACTTCACGTTCACTTTTCACTTTCATGCACTGGAGAAGGAAATGGCAACCCACTCCAGTGTTGTTGCCTGGAGAATCCCAGGGACAGAGGAGCCTGGCGGGCTGCCGTCTATGGGGTCGCACAGAGTCGGACACGACTGAAGCGACTTAGCAGCCTTCTACCCTAAACTTGCTGCATCTAACTATATTTTCTACCTCAGTGAATGATATCATCACCTCCTACTGGCCCAAGTCAGAAACCAAGGAGTCACTCTTAACTCTTCACGCTCCTCCTCAACTCCGAGCCCACCCCCTTCTCCTCTGCATTCACTCTGGGTTGCTAAACTGCAGATGAAAATGACGGGTAGAGGTAAATTTTGAAATCACTGCTACTTTGGTCAGTAAGAAATGAAGTAGAAAATTCCCATCAGCAAATAAAATCAAAAAAATGTTATCTGGGACATGACCCACCTTTGATTCATCTCACCCAATTCAACTGCTGTTTTTGTCCATATTTTCACCTTATCAACTCCTGGGTTATTGCAACTGCCTCCAAAATTCCCATTCTTCATTTTCCTTAACCAAAATTCTACATGACAGTCAAACTTCTTTAAAATACACTGTTGTTCACTGTTTCTTCCATGAGAATGCCCTTTTCCCCACTGAGTAGTTCCATTTCAAATGTTATTTCCTTCTGTAAGAGTTCCTTGCTTCTCTAGTTGAAATCCACTCCTCCATACTCCCAGAAATCTTTATCAATTTCTCTCCATGAAATGTAATCCTTTATAACTTGATATTTAGATGTTTATCTACATATTTTCAGGAAAATGACAATAAGTACCTCTGAAGGAATCAGAGGATGAAACTGGGAACCCAACTAATATAAAGGCCTTTTGGAACAGTCTTATTTTTGGCAGTGGTTCTTAAACTTGTCTGCACATTGGAAACACGTGGGTACCCAGTACCAGGGCCCTATCCCAGAGGTCTTGCGTACAGTCAGGGTACTGAGCATTTTAAAAACTCTCCAGGAGGTTCTGATGTGTAGCCACAGCTAAGAAGTACTGGTCTATGGAGGAATAGCAATAGCTGAGATTAATATAAGAATTTTTAAACAGATGTAAAGATCTGTGGATATCAACAGAGACAACTCAGGGTAGGCAAATGATACTATAGAAAAAAAGTGTGGAAAACAAGAAATTTGGTATCACTTGGTACACAGAATAAGACTGAAATGTCTTACAACTGGTTCTGGGCTGAAGCTGGAGATGATAAGATGGGATGGGAAAGGATGGTTATGGGCAACTCTGCTTGGGATGAGAACAAAGAGCAAATGGGAGGAGGGTCAAGAGGATTCAGAGAAAGAATGCTGGAGAAGTTGCCGTTAAGTTGGGAAGTTTTTAGAACTGACAGAACTTACGTGGCAGCAATGAAGGTGGAAGTATTAGTCGCTCAGTCTTATCCGACTCTTTGTGACCTCATGGACTGTAGCTGGCCAGGCTCCTCTATCCATAGAATTGTCCAGGCAAGAATACTGGAGTGGGTAGTCACTGCCGTCTCCAGTCGATCTTCCCAATCCAGGGATAGAACCTGGGTCTCCTGCATTGCAGGCAGATTCTCTACCATCTGAGCCACCAAAGCAGCAGCAATAGTGCTCTGAATTAGGAGATAAATGTACTGATGTAGGAACGTTCCCAAATCAGTTACCCTGGTCGTTAACAATGAGGAGAAAAATTCCTACCAGCAGCGGGATTCCTACCAGCAGCGGAAATCAAAGAAAACATCTTAGAGGCCTGAGAAAAATGACAGCATAATTGTAAAGACAGACGTTTTAAGCTGCGGTGTCGCTATTTTTTAAAAAAGGGACATTTTGGTTGTGAGGTTATGATGATATTTGAGCTTAATATAAACATTAAGGAGATCAAACCAGCCAACCTTAAAGACAATCAGTCCTGAATATTCATTGGAAGACTGATGCTGAAGCTCCAATACTTCTGCTACCTGATGCAAAGAGCTGACTAATTAGAAAAGACCCTGATGCTGGGAAAGATTGAAGGTGGGAGAAGGGGATGACAGACGAAGAGACGGTTGGATGGCATCACCAATTCAATGGACACTGGGTATGAGCAAGCTCTGGGAGATGGTGAAGAACAGGGAAGTCTGGTGTGTTTCAGTCCATTGGGTCACAAAGAGCTGGACACGACTGAGCAACTAAACAACAACAAATATACACTGAAGTACTATAAAATGCACAAGTGCTGTAGAGTGTAATGTGTACATACAACTCTAACACCCGTGCCCTGGGACCAGATCATGTCTCTTAACTTAAAGTACATTGCTCGACCCCTCTTCTCCCCACAAAATTCTTACAGTTTGGAAGACTAGGTATGCATATTTTCTGTATTAATAATTATAATAGCCCATAATCCTTATTTTTTATTCAGTTCAGTTCATTCGCTCAGTCGTGTCTCTTTGCGACTCCATGAATCGCAGCACGCCAGGCCTCCCTGTCCATCACCAACTCCCAGAGTTCACTCAGACTCACGTCCATCGAGTCAGGATTACTAAGCACTAAAAAAAAAAAAAAAAAAAAAGTACAAAAACCAAATAAATAAATTCTAAACTACGAAAACTAGTGCTCTCGGTAAATGATGGAGCAGGAACATGAAGCTGCCTTTAAATGGACTTCACAGTATCAATGTGTGAAGGCTTCCTCTTTAATGCTTCTTCAAACTCTGATCCTTTCTCCCACTTGTTCATGCAAGCTGCTTAAAACACCAGTGAGTTGTGTGATAGGAGAAAATACTTTAATGTATATACTATGCGTAAATGCCATCAGAAATGCCAAATCCTGGCTCACTAAATTCTTTGAAATATATTATTGTAAATATTATGGCTGACCGACATCTCTCTATAGGATGAATAGAGTAAATCTATAGCCAAGAAACAGGGATACATACTATAAACATACAGTGCCTTTTAATATGAAGCAACACGTATGATTTACTGTATAGGTAAACTCACCTGTAGTTTCACTCAATCAGTGGTCAAGCGCTTTAGAATCATTTTCATGTCAGTAAACATTAATTCCAATTTATCCCCATAATAAACAAACAAGGGTTATTTTTATAAGGAGTGTCAAACCCCTACCTAGTGAGGCGAGCATGGGGAATCAATTACCAGAGAAATGCAAAAATATACACAAAGGAGGAATGCAAGGGAAATTGATATGGCATTGGTATTAGGGGCAAAATAATTCATATTATGGTCCCACGCCATTATGGTAAAATACATTTGCATCACTAAGTATAAGAGAAAACATGTAGCCCAAAGAATAGGTATAAAAAACTATTATAATGAATAATACCTGACATTTGACACAGCAGTCCTATTTCCAGGTTCTGGTTATTAAACCCAGAGTAAAAGCGGTTTATTGATCTGTTTATAGCATTCTAAAGACAAGGATTAAAACTGCTGTTTTGCTCTGACATACGAAACAGCTAGGCAAAGAACTCGGGCCGCTGCCGGCCACATGGTAGGCACTAAAGCAATCATACTCCCGAGTTCCCTGGTGGGACCTTTTCCTTCTGTTTCAAACAGACTCTAACTATCCTCTAATGAACATCTGTTGAAAATCCTCAAATCAAGATCGTAAGCACACTGTGTTCAATGTTTGATGTCCACAGTAACAAAGAAATGCTTGATTATAAAAGCATATTCATGCCAATTTCTCACACATGAAGGTACGTCAGATCTAAGACGGACAATAATGAATAAAGTGGAGGCATGGGAGAGAAAGGAGAAAATGTGTGTAGTGGAAAGATGGACAAGACAATTGTCAGTATCAGTGTGAAGAGCAAACAACAAATCCCTCAAGTGTTAGGTCTAACATGAATACATACTCCACATGAATTTGCCAAGAGTTCACAGAATGATGATAACCCGAGAACACTGGGTCTGGGGACTGCCAGCACCTGGCCATCTGCTTAGTTGTTTCCTGGGTCTCAGTTCTCTCTGGTCTTAGAGGAGCGTACTTCTTCCTTTAAACAGTCTCCTTGGCATTGCAGTTAGAACCAACTACTGCCTTCCTGCCTGGCTGTGCATTCCAATATTGATAGCACACAGCAGCTCACAAAATTCCTCTTAATAGAGCTCTCTTTAGGGTTGTACAAGAATTCAAATCCCTGTGTCAGCCTTGGAGAGTTCAAGGCTCTTAAGTAAAATTATCCATGCTAAATTGTGATACTGAATCCTGCCTGGGCTAAAAATTAAATTTTTCCTTTATCAAAGTGATTTGGGATAAAAATTTTCAGGATTAAATTCTCACTGTTTTGTGTGATTTGGATAAACAGTCCAGTTTTTCAGATTCATGCATAATAATTACATTATTTAAAAAATAATTATTATTCATTTACTCCAATATTTGAGTCAGGCTTTGTGCTGGATCCTGGGAATACAGAGTGAACAAAACTAACAATCCCAGCAATTCATAATAACTTCTACATTCTAGTACTTAGCTACAAAATAATGACATATAGTGTTTTATTTAATTACAAAAAATTAGGGAGTGGTGTAGGGCCTAAGTGAAACAAGTACACTCTGACTAACCACAGGAATTTTTTATTTAAGTCCTTCCAGCAGCATACATTATGAGCATGTAACAATTATGATTAGCAATACTCAGTGCTGAAAAATCTGCTATTCCCTGAAAGAGTGCTGGTATTTTAACTCTGAAATTCCTATCACCATATATACACAGATCACATAAAATGTACTAATGGCTTGAACAGAATTATGTATCAAAACAATACAATTCCATACAGCAAAATTTTCACACCAAGAATGAAGAGAACACAGCACAATGACTTTAAAGTTAGCATATTGTACTAAAAATATCAAAAGATAAATTTTATTCTCCCTAGCTTATAAAAGTTCATGTATGCTTTGAAAATTTCATTGATAGTTTCTATATTATAAGGAACGTGTAAATATATTAATAATTTTCCTACCAAAATAAAGCCCAATATATATGCAAAAAAATTCAGGAATAAATTTTGTCCTTGATTGGGAATTCCCTGGCAGTCCAGAGGTTAGGACTTAGTACTTTCACTGTGGTGGCCCGAGTTCAATCTGGTCAGGGAACTAAGATCCTGCAAGCCACGTGGGGTGACCAAAATAAAAATTCAGGTGCACAAGGAAATAAACATAAATATTCAGAGGAGCAACATACACTGACAAAAAAAATTACATTTAGTAAAGGTGGGAAACAGGAAAAAGAAAAACAAAAAAATCCCTGCTCGGGCTTTTTCTTTTTTCTGAGACTTGACAAATGCAGAAAATCACCAAAGTAACAACAACAACAACAACGACACGAAAATCACACTTTGGACAAACTGCTTGTCAGTATTTAGGACCTGATTTCACACACAGGTTTAATTCACGTCCTCGAAGGCCATGCTGTCAAGGCGGAGGATGGATGTCCGCTGTTACTGAATTAGACTGGCCGGGGTCCTGAGAAGGAAGGGGCCCCTCCTCCTCCACGTGTGTCACTTTATCTGACCTTCCTGAAGGAGGAAGTTCATTATTTGTGCCCTCTTCACCAGATGACAGGATATCAGCCAATTCGTTGGACATTAGAACTTGCAAGGACTCTGTTCCATCTTCAACATCCACCTGAATCCCCAAGGCTTTAAGAATATCACATTTGCACATGGGGCACGTCCCATGGGCTAAGATCCAGGGGTCAATGCAATTCTTGTGGAAAAAATGTTTACAGGTCAGAATTCGAATTGTATCGTTAGGCTTATAGAGTTCAAAGCAAACTACGCAGCTGTCTCCATTGCCGCTTACTTCCTCGTCCCCTTCTTTCAGTACCCGAACTTGAAGCTGGCCAAATGCTTTCTTGAGATCATTTGTTAACCGCTGCCACCTCCGGTTCTGAATCCGTGCTACCCAGACTCTTCGAATATGATAAAAGATGAAATACACTAACGTAGCGGTTGTGACGATCACAAAGGAGACAAAATAGTGATTCATCCAGATGATGTGTTTTCTTCCCACCTCAATCATGACGGTCACATGAACACCCTTCTGAATTAAATGCAAAATCTCCATGCCTTTTAAGTTGCCAATCATCACCACAACGATGTCTTCAAATATCTGATGAGACATGGGGAAGACCTGATTGCCAGTCCCTGGGAAGTTATAGATGATCACTCCACTGGCTCCATTCTCCACCGCCACCTTGATCTTCTGGGTGAAGGTACAGCCTCCCCGTTCGACAAGGGCGAGCCATGTCTGCGAGTTCTTCAACTTCCTGAAACTGGTACTGGGGCTGCAGGCATTTTGTGTTTTTCCCTCTGGAGGCACGATGACTCCTGCCACTCTCTTCAAAGTGGAGCTTCTTCCAAACACGCCAGTCTCCCCCAACTCTGACAACATGCGATTCCCAACATGAAACGATATGTTCATGTAAGCGGTCCAAACAGCGCTGGTTCTGCAACAGTGCTGGCTAAGCAGCCAAAGGAAGCTGAATTTCATGAGCCAGGAAGAGGCAGCACTGTTTCTCTGAGTGCCAACCTTGAGTAGGCGCATCTCCCTCTCTGCTTAAGTGACTGAAGAACCAACCCAGCAAAAGGATGTGGCTTCCACATCTGTTGATGATCAATGCAAACTATTAAAATGAAAAATACCTTCTGGGTGAAAACAAGTTCCACTGTCTTCCAGCATGTTTTTGTAAGAAATTCTTAAAGAAGTCTTATGAGTTTTGGATTTCTTTTTTTGAGAGAGAGAGAGAGAGGAAAACTTTAGATTGAAAAAAAAATTCCCAGTCTCACTACTGTTAACTCTAGAAACTGTTTACTGTTGGGTAATATGATTATGACATAAAAGACAACACAGCCAATTAGGTAAGAGCTTAGAGCATGCTGTATATTTATTGGTTGAATACTTTGAATAGTGCTATGGGTAATTTCAATGTTGCCAGACAGATTCAGCCCTTGAGCTACATGTTATGATACCACGTATCACATTAAACTAAAAAATATAAAAACTACATAATGCATGAATTTTAAAACCTGAATACATATGCAAGAAAAGCCATACAATTAACACTTTCCTTCACAACCAGTGAAGTAAATATCTGTTACAAAATGCCAAGTTTTAACCATGAATGTTAATTAAAAATTAGCACTATGACCAGATATGGGGCAGAAGTGGTGAATAACACTGTTTTTAACTCACGTTTTCACCATACAATATATTTTTTTAATCCAGCATGTAAAATTTTGAACTTTATTTAACAACGCTTGCTCAGAAGTTTGTTGGATCCGTTTGGTTTTAATATTTAAAAGCAGGGTATCCCATTCAATTTCTTCAGCCTCACTACCCTCAATTTTGGCAGCACTAAAGACAGAAAAAAGACCAATGTCATTTCTCTGCAGACCTTGACATATGTTAGCAGCCTAACAGTATTTCGAGGAAAGAGGAAGATAAGTGTAGGGAAAAGATTAAATATAGCAATATTGGCTTACCGCAGTTTACTCTGAACAAAAATGTAGCTATGGATTTTAGAAAGACAAACTTTGAGGTCCTCACTTAAGTTTAACCACTGACATCAGTGACTGTTAAAGGTCATCGAATCTTTTAACAAAATGTTTGCCTAAGTCAGCAAACATCCTTGGTGGAAGACTCCACCTACATTGTTAGTTCTGCCTGTATTTTTGCTACACTTAGGCCAAGAGCACAATATAACTTCAAAGCCAAAAGAATGACATGTGAACTAACAGGCATGGGCATTCACTGGTACTGCCATACACTTTCTTGGGAGAATTACTCAGTGGTTCTTATTCACCAGCTAGGAAGCCAAAGCCAAGAATTTTGACCTTGTACATAAATGTCTCTGACCTCTATGCATAGGGTATTAAGAGATACTTCAGGTTCCATCTTGCCAGAACTACAGAAGCTAGTGTATTTTTATGAAATATCAATTAGCAACATGACAACATGAAGTAGGAAAAACAAAGGAGAAAAGATTTCTTATGGGCCCATCAAAAAGTAGCATTAAAAGAAAAACACTGATGTGATACCTTCCGCTCACAGTGGTCTATGATCTTTCCTGAAGGCTGTTAATCTGATTTCCACACACTCACTCTTCAAAACAGACAGTTAGGTACACAGTGTATTGACTCACAAAGTGCCACTTGAGTTGGACATCAATGCTTTTGCATATTATCCAGAGATTTTCATCAAAGCAACAAAACCCACATCTTTAGGCCTCTTATTGTTATACAGATATCTACCAAAAAAAAAAAAAAAAAAAGTAAGAGATACAATTTTGAAAAGCAACTGAACAAAATTTTACTTCTGCTGTAGGTCTATATTTTCAAAACATCCCAGATAAAGACATACTACCATTTAGTATTTCCTAGAGTCAATCTAGAAGGAAAACCTACAACCATAGTTGATACATTATGCTAGGGTTTAAAGGGATCTGGCAAACAAAGGTACATTTTTAAAAAAATATATAATGCTGCCCTAAATAAGGCCTATAATTTAAAATATTTCTAGATATATAACCAAAAGTGCTGTTGCTGCTGCTGCTAAGTCGCTTCAGTCGTGTCCAACTCTGTGCGACCCCATAGACAGCCTCCTATCTCCTCTGTTCCTGGTATTCTCCAGGCAAGAACACTGGAGTGGGTTGCCATTTCCTTCTCCAATGCATGAACGTGAAAAGTGAAAATGAAGTCGCTCAGTGTGTCCAACTCTTAGTGACCCTATGGACTGCAGCCTACTAGGCTCCTCTGTCCATGGGATTTTCCAGGCAAGAGTACTGGAGTGGGGTGCCATTGCCTTCTCTGAACCAAAAGTGCTAGCATCTAAAATAATTATTCAGAACACATTTTCTTCCCAGTCAGTAGATTTGGCAACCAGATTTCCTGGGTATTAATAAAATTAACCATGGAAAATTAAATCAAGATCTCAGCCTATAATTAAGTTTACTGAACAGAAGTATTATTAGATACCAAAAATTAAACATATGGAAGCAAAGAATAAAAATTAGTATAAAGAAACTTTAAAGTATTATGACTAATTCTCCATGGCATCAATACCACAATCACTATAATTTGAAAATCAAGGCTTAATGTATACTAAAGCCCTTACTTAAACAAGGGCAAAAATGTATAACAAAACACTAGTAAAACAAGTTCAAATAGCTGGACATGATACGGAGTTTTATTTTTAAAACAACCAAATTTCACCCTCTTCAGTACTTGTGTAGAGAAGCTGCAGTTGAATTTTCTCTCTACATGAAGTGCTAAAAGAGAATTCATCTTAACTTTAATCACTGGAAAGGCTCAGTTACATCTTCAGGAGATCCTTGGGGTTTCTTAAGTTTGCAGAATGTCACACTTGCACATGGGGCATGTCCTATGGGCTAAAAGCCAAGGGTCAATGCACGCCTTGTGGAAAACATGCTTGCAAGTTAAAATACGTACTACATCTTGAGGCTTGTAAACGTCAAAGCAAACAACACAATTGTCTTCATCTGGTTCTAGCTCCTTGTCTCCTTCTTGGAGCACTCGCAGTTGAAGCTTCCCAATGGCTTTCCTCACATCTGCCTTCAGCGTCCTTTGCCTCCTGGTGGAAGAATTGGGCCCCCGAGGTCTCCAGGCACAGTACAGGAACAGGTAGGCCACAGTGGCGGTCAGGAAGGTGAATAGAGACATGACGTAATGGCTGAGCCAGGGCATGTGCATTCTCCCCACTTCAATGATGATCTGCACATGGACTCCTTTCTGAATCAAGTGCGACAGTTCCATGCCTTTCAGGTTGCCTATCATCACAGCAACTATGTTTTCCGCTCCCTGGTGAGACATGGGGAATACCCTGTTGCCTGTACCTGGGTAGTTATAGATGATCACCCCATTTGCTCCCTTCTCTGCGGCCACGTTGATTTTGCGTGTGAAAGTACAGCCACCCCGTTCAATGAGGGCCAGCCAAGTGTCTGCTTGCCCAGGCCTGCTGAAGTTGGTCATAGGGTTACAAGCATTCTGATTCCATCCTTTGGGAAGTACCACCACGCCAGACACCCTTTCCAGAGGAGAATGATTCCCAAACACTCCACTCTCTCCCAGTTCTGATATGAGGCGATTTCCTATCTGAAATGTTATATTCAGGTGTGCTGTCCAAATGGCTTTTCCTTTTGAGTCAGGAAGGCTTAGTAGTAGAAAGATGCTGAGCCTCCACAGTCGAGATGAAGCAGAACTGTGAGCTGAAGAAGTAATTCTAAGTAGGCTCATTCCTTCATTTGCCTATTCCGACAAATGTGAAAAATACAACAGCATCCGTTGTAGAAGAGGAAGTTAGCTTCAAGGGTTGGTAGGAGATGATTAAAGCACAGGAATGAGAAAGGTCTGCATGGATCAAAGATATCTTGCTCCTTCCAGCATTTTTATTTTTGGTAGATTATCTTTCTCATAATGAAACAGAACAACAGGATTTGTTATTAGCACAATGTGATTTCAAGAAAGCTGTGACCTCCTAATGGGGGAAATTGTGACATCAGAGCCAGTTAAGCCAATCTGAGAGTTTATATGAATGCACTGCATACTGAAATCCCATTGGCCAAAAAGCTAGGCAGCCATGACTCATGACATACGCCAATGTGAATAAACTCTAAAACAAAAAACAGATAATTTTTTAAATACCCGAGTTTCTTTCCTAGTTCTGGAGAGACTGAAAAGCTGCCTGAACACTTTTTGCTCATTGTTTTCCCATCTGTGAGGCAAAACAGAAATCATTCATATATGACTGTATGTTTCTGGCAAGTCATCAGTTCTCAGGTATGGTTTTATGCTACCCAACATGCCAGGCAGTCCATGGGAAGCAGAAATGAATCATTCCCTCTGTCCTGCAACATTAAATGCTCATCCCAGGCCTAAAGATTCAACATGAGGGGAATGTAAGCTGACATTTATTAATACTGACAAAATAAAGCCTTATCAAGACAGTTATCATCATATCAGAGGCTGTTAAACATGCAATTACTTAACAACTGAAGACAGGATTTTAAAAACAATGCAATTTAGTTAGCTAAACATCAGCTGCTGATCTTGAAAGCTGAAGGAATTTAAGTGGTAGCTATATTTTAGCTCAAGACATCTCATATCTAAAGGCTCATCATATGGTTGAAAAGACCAATTTGAAAAACTTAGTATTAACAATTCATTGTCTCTCTCTCATTGTACAATGAACTGCTTAGGCAGTGGCAGCCAGAACATCCCTCCTCTCTTAGGACAAACGCACCTGTAAGAAACAATTTTTTACCCCCAACATAGCAGCTCTCAAGTAGGGGATAATTTTGTCTCCCAAGAAATATATGGCTATTTCCAGAGACACTCTTGATTGTCACAGTGTGAGACTACTACTGGCATCCACAGTGCATAGAGGATGGGGATACTGCTGGATATTCTACAATCCACAAAACAGCCCTGAGCAGGAAGTAATTACCTGACCCAAAATGTCAGTAACAGCCTTGAGAGGGAGGACTCATCCCCAAATTCATCTGTCCCTGAGAAATCAGGTCTGTGCTCTTATCATGAAGTTTATAATTGGCAATACATCCAATATGGAGAAGTCCCCAGCCTGTCTCCATTTCCTGATCTCTTTGAGACTGAAACAGCAGACACCTGCACAAATGCCTATGATCCCATGAAGCCTGATTCAAAACTGCATCCATTTTATCAGGACCAGGTCCAGGGATCTTCTATCCTAGGGCCAAGATGTCTGAACACGAAAGAAGGTAAGTTGGGCAGTGGGGGTAGGGAAAGGAGAGGTAAACAGATGACTAATGTTCAGTTCAGTTGCTCAGTCGTGTCCAACTCTTTGCAACCCCACGAATTGCAACACGCCAGGCCTCTCTGTCCATCACCAATTCCTGGAGTTCACTCAGATTCACGTCCATCGAGTCAGTGATGCCATCCAGCCATCTTATCCTCTGTCATCCCCTTCTCCTCCTGCCCCCAATCCCTCCCAGCACCAGAGTCTTTTCCAATGAGTCAGCTCTTCGCATGAGGTGGCCAAAGTACTGGAGTTTCAGCTTTAGCATCAGTCCTTCCAAAGAAATCCCAGGGCTGATCTCCTTCAGAATGGACTGGTTGGATCTCCTTGCAGTCGAAGGGACTCTCAAGAGTCTTCTCCAACCCCACAGTTCAAAAGCATCAATTCTTTGGCGCTCAGCTTTCCTCATAGCCCAACTCTCACATCCATACATGACCACTGGAAAAACCATAGCCTTGACTATACAGACCTTTGTTGGCAAAGTAATGTCTCTGCTTTTGAATATGCTGTCTAGGTTGGTCATAATTTTTCCTCCAAGGAGTAAGAGTCTTTTAATTTCATGGCTGCAGTCACCATCTGCAGTGATTCTGAAGCCCAAAAAAATAAAGTCATTGTTTCCACTGTTTCCTCATGTATTTCCCATGAAGTAATGGGACCAGATGCCATGATCTTCGTTTTCTGAATGTTGAGACTTAAGCCAACTTTTTCACTCTCCACTTTCATCAAGAGGTTTTTTAGTTCCTCTTCACTTTCTGCCATAAGGGTGGTGTCATCTGCATATCTGAAGTTATTGATATTTCTCCCGGCAATCTTGATTCCAGCTTGTGCTTCTTCCAGCCCAGCATTCCTCATGATGTACTCTGTATAGAAGTTAAATAAGTAGGGTGACAATATATAGCCTTGACGTACTCCTTTTCCTATTTGGAACCAGTCTGTTGTTCCATGTCCAGTTGTAACTGTTGCTTCCTGACCTGACTAATGTTACTTTCTGACTATTAGACCATTTATTCAGTATCTAACTTTTCTATCTTTTTAACATCCAAGAATTAAAGAGGCTTTCATTAGCCTGCCTGCACAGTTCAACCAAAGGAGACTGGAATATACAAAGGCTGGCTCATCTCATGCTCCAAATACCCCTGCCTGCCCTTCCACGTTGACACCCTACCTCTAAGTATTGTAAGTTGATTTTTCTCATCTACAGGCTCATTTCATTATCCCCCAAGCCAGCTACTGTTGTTCCCGGTTTCAATGGGAAGAATGACTGATGACATTCAGAGGCACAGAGACTGTTCTCACATCTCTCCACAGAAGAGCAAGGCAATTTTATTTTCCAGAATCCTAACTAGACTTCCTTCAACGTCTCCTTGGGTAGCAGTGCTTTAGAAAACCCACCCTGAATGGACCCACTGGTAATCAGGGTAGAATTATCATGTTTGGCTCAGGTTAACCATGATTTACCCTGCTATGGAAAATCCCTTCCCTGACTAAGCACATGGCAGGAGGGAACACGAAGTTAGTCAGTGTCCTGCCACCAAAGGGAATGGGTACAAACTGCAAGGTGAGTAGGTAAACAAAGTTCCTGAGACTTGCCCAACGGAATTATACCTCTGTAACTAACCATGATCAACGTAATATTCACTCTACACAAGGCACTGGCGTGAGCCAGAGCCTGTATCGCCAGGGACACAGCACCGTGCTGTTCTCAGAGGGTCATCATCCAGGTGCAAGAAGAGGGTTATACACCAGTTAGGTGCATGCATGTATATGTCCTAATTTCTAGTTCCAAAGAAGTTCAAGGTTATAATTTTCATTAAGCTGGTGGAGAGAAATCACCTGATCTCTATCCCTCCGCTATTTCATCAACCTCTCAAGAATGCTCGAACATCTAGAAATCTCAACTTTGTTAAGAAAAATAGCTAAATACTATCTGGGCAATACTGTGTGAATGTATCTCTAAATGCAGAGGATCCTGAAGAAGCTTCAATAAACTACCTCACAAGTTGCTTTATCCAAGTATTATCAGAGATCTCTAGGGATCCACAAAACACACTGGATTTGCTTTTAATCTTGAGAATTACAACTAGATAGGGTTTCTGTGAGTAATTAATTGCATCACAATGGGATTTAGCAGGAACAGAATACTGACTCTAAGTACACTGAGAACAAGAAAAAGCAAGTAAAGCTAGTGATAAATACTTTCTGAAAGAGGTATCTTTATTTCTAAAGAATTCTAAAGGTAAAAATTATTTAAGATGTTATTACATTTGATTGCAAACTGGTAAATCCTTACTTTTTTTCAAAATTTCTCCCATAAATTAATCACAAATGCCACATATTCTCTCAGACACATGCAATACCATTTTTTACACATACAAATACATTTTCCACTTATTTCTGAACCCAAGAAAGAGCTCTGAATATGCTAACATGGAATACGGTAAATTTAAAAACTAACATATGAGCTTTTGAATTGCCTTGACAGTCAAACGCTGTACTAGGGGGCAGATACAGATGCGTGAAAGTTACAAAATTTACTCCTACTCCTGGTCCTCATTCACTGGAAACTTGGGCAAACTCCAGGAGATGGTGAGGGACAGAGAGGCCTGGCATGCTGCATTCTACAGTCACAAAGAATCGACACAACTTGGTAACTGAACAACAGAAACACCTCATTCATTATTCTTTATATTAAACAATATAATAACTTTCAATATCACTAAAAGCTCTGGTAACTAAATATATAAGAAAGAATAGCCAAAACAGACATTTAAAATGACCATCTCACTAGCCATCACTTCTTCACGTCTCTGTTATCTGCACTCCTAACAGTGAGACGCATGAGCAAACAGTAACTGTCTAGGAGCCCAGAGCTCCAAGAAGCTTTTATAACATTAAAGAAAGGGGATGCTCACTAGCGTTTCTCAAACACCTAACACAGCACCTGCATCAAAGGAGTTTGTTCAAAAGAATGATCAACATGGTTGGCTTTATCACTTGTGAGTGAGTACTTTTCACTGGCTTCATCGTCGTCATTCCACAGTCTAGAATTTGGCAACAGCATCTCATCTCAAGCAATATTTTGCTCACCTTGAATTCATTCTGTTGCCAGAGCAACCTACAAAAAAACAAATAATGAAGTTCACGATGGCATTCCTGTTTGTCTAAAACCTTAGATGTCCCCCTTTATCCAAAGGATAACATCCAAGCTTCTAGAAACTCCAACAGACACTACTCCAGCCTGGTCCTCTCTCCTTCAATTCAACCTCATTTTCCACTATTATCAGCCTGAAATGTATGCTTCTTCAGCTCATGGGCTTACAGCTTCCTGGGCTCCTATTGCAGCACTCATTCTATGGAGACCTTAGAGAGACTTTTTGTTCCTTCTATGAAACTGCACCTACAGTAGGAACACTAATTACAAAATGGGCCTAAGTACTTCCCTCCTGATGATGCCTCGGCAATGTGACTCGCCAGGTCCTTCCTCAGGAGGTGGAATTTATTTCTACACCTTTTGAAGCTGGATAGATGGGTGACTCAAGCTGGCGAACAGACTGGCGCGGATGTGATGATGTGCCAATTCGAAGCCTAAGCCTCAGAAGGCTTTGTGCTCCCTCCCTTCCCTCTTGAAATCCTGCTGTCCTCCAGCACAGAAGGCTAGCCTGATAGAGGAGGGCACAAGTGTACCAGCTGAGGTGACCTAGGTCAACCCACAGATGGACACATACGTGCGAACACCCAAGATGAGCAGAGATGTCTCCCTAATGCTAAGGTGATGGCACATATGTGACTGAATCCAGCTGAGACCAACTGCTGAGTCCATCGAGACTCCTGAGCAGTGGCAGATACCTTTTAAAAAGTAGTTTATAAAAAAATACTGCCCTTGAATAGAGATGCAGACATAGAGAACAGATTTGTGCACACACCAGGAGAAGGAGAGGATGGGACGAATTGAGAGAGTAACACTGACAGAAAAACTACCGTGTGTGAAACAGACAGCTAGTGAGCTGCTGTGTAACACAGGGGGCTCAACCTGGCGCTCTGTGATGACGACAGGGTGGGCTGGGAGGGGAGGGAGGCTCCAGGAGGAGGGGACACGTGTATATGGATTCACAATGTTGTATGGCAGAAGCCAACATTGTAAAGCAATAATTCTCCAATTAAAAATGAAAAAATCACTGCCCTGACATTGAGCTC